>JAASGO010000122.1:0-46017 GCA_023334245.1 Globisporangium cederbergense | reverse complement strand
TCTCCTCACCGTACACCCGAACGATACGACCAGCCGCGTCATGAACGCCACAGAGTACGGCAACAACTCGTTTTGGCTCCTGGTCGAGCCTTCGGATTCGACCGAGATCCTCGGAGTGCTCAACTTCTCGATCGTCTTCGCAGTCGTGCTCGTCGGATGTGTGTTCGTGATGTTGAGAGTGGTTGTGCTGCAGCGGAGAACATTGAAAGGTCGCGCTCTCGTCAAGCATCGAGTCCTTCATCCAAAGTATGATTGTTACCACTAGCGTGGGGAACGTCCGGCAGTCCGTCTCAAACATGGTGGACGATCCAACTCGGAGCTTGTAGCAAAGCGCGTAGCAAGCTTCGTGATCGAAGCGACGAATTGGACGGCGAAGAACCGACTGTACCTGGTACGGCCACTAAGGCGTTTGGACTATTTGACTGGCTTCAAGATTGCTAACTCCCAGCGTGTTGTGTGTGACATTGTACTATAGAACGTGGCACTCAAAGTCGGAGATTCCGTTCCCCAGAGGGCCCTGATCGTACAGAGTCTCGAGAACGGCCAGCCACTCGTGCTGATCTACCTCCTTGCGGCGATTGTCGCCCTCCACGCGATGGCTTGCGTGCTCATGACCTGTCTCAAGCGCTTTCGGTCCGGACTACTCCACTCGATGATCGAGCGACTCGTCCTCACAATCGTGCCAGCCACCAACTCCTTCCCCGACATGACTTCGGTCAGCGGCTTGGTCGAGTTTTTTTATCATACACAGCCCGAGACTCTGCTGCGACGGCTTCCTCGATAACGAGTGCGACCTGGACAAGAAGTTGTGTTACGTGGACTCGTCGTGGAAAGTTCCACCGGTGACCTGTTTACCTCGTAACCGCATCGGCAAAGTCGCAACTGACACCACGTGCACGATGGTCGCCAAGTTCTCGGACCCCGTCTGTGCTCCTTCCATCGAGACATCCCGCGATAGAGAAGGAGTACCCGACATCACACATTATGCAAAGGGTGCGGCATCCCAGGCAGCAATCACTCCGACAAGTGCTACTACAGCCTGCGCATGATGGCGATCGCGTACACGAGCGACATTTTATCACTGGAGATGCGCACAAGCGGCAGATCGCCGACAAGATTCACGACCTCTGCGATGCGATCCAGGACACGAAGCCTGGCTCGGATGTCAAGTGTTGTCGTAGTTCAAAGAATGTCGAGAAAACCACGAAGCTTACTCATGCAAAGTCAAATTCAACTATTTAACTGAAGCCAATTGCCTCAACCGCACAGGCAACAACAGCAAAGCTACGCACAAGAGCGCAAAATCCACACACTTCCCTACTTTCTCTCTCTTCTCTCTGCTGAGTCTCTTCTCACTTGCCTTCCTTCTGCTTAGACAGCTGCGTATCGATGAAACCCGCGACCTTGTTGCCGATCATGCCGATCTTCTTCGCCTGCTGGCCGCTCGTGATCACCTCGGACGAGTTGCGTAGCTCGCGCGCGGCCCGCGCGTACGTGATGCCCCGGCCTGTGTGTGTCTGTCCGAGCTCCTGCTCGGCGTAGTCCGTGAGCGCGTCCACCACTGCCTGATTCTCCTTACACACGGCCGGCTGACTGCGGATCTCCTCGAGGATCGGTGCGCCCGAGCCACCGCTACCGCCCGACTTCTCTGGCTTGGCACCATACTCGCCCTCCTCTTCCTCAGGCTCCTCTCCCTCAACCTCATCGTAACCTTCCTCATCAGCGGGTTCGTAGTCTTCATCGCTATCCGCGTGGCCCTGGTGTAGGATCTGGTCAATCTTGCGGGCGATGCGGTCGCCAACCATGCCGATCTGCTTGGCCTGCTTGCCCGACGTGATCACCAGGTTCGCGTTGCGAATCTCCTTAGCGGCGCGCAGGTGCGAGATGCCCTTGCCGCGGTGGCCGGAGTTCAAGTGGATGTCGCCGTACTCGCGCAGACGGTCGACCACCTGCTGGTTCTCGTGTCGCTTGGCCGGGTGCTCCATGAGGTCCTGGACGATCGGCGCCGGGTCACCGCGGACGCGCTCGGTGCCAGTGTACTCTGCGCGACCGCTGTCGTCCACGATCTTGCCGTGCTTGAGGATCTGGTTGATCTTTTCCACCATCACATCGCCGATGAAGCCCACCGAGTAGCGCGCTTGCTGGCCGGAGGTGATCACCTCGGTCGTGTTGCGGATCTCGCGCGCTGCGCGCAAGTGCGAGACACCCTTACCCGTGTTGCCAAACTGCAGCTCGTGCTCTCCAAAATCAGCGAGCGCGTCCACGAGCTTCTGGTTCTCGGGCTTCTTCGCGGGCGAGCTGCGGATATCCACGACGATGTCGGGTGGGTTGTGCTCGTAGTCACGGCTCACGTTCAAGTCGCCCTGGTTGTCAATGATCTTGCCGTTCTTGAGCACTTGATCGATCTGCGTTGCCATGCGGCTGCCCACATAGTCGACACTCGTGGCGTCCGAGCCCGACTTGATCACCTTGTCGTAGTCGCGGATCGTGTGCGCAGCGCGCAGGTGGGTCACACCCTTTCCTGTGTGGCCCTGCTCCAACTGGCGCACGCCGTACTCGATAAACGCGTCGACGATCTTCTGATTCTCGGGGCACTTGGCGGGCTTCTCGCGCGCTTCTTCCGCTAACTTTATCCGCTTGTGGTGCGGCATCTCTTCCTCCTCGTCGTCGTCTTGTTTATCGTCACCTCCTTCGTTCTCTTGGCCGCCCTTGTTGCTATTGGGTTGTGGGTGGCTACGCTTCTTGTTCGAGACGCCAAACTTCTTCTTGAGCTCTTTGACCGCGTCGTCCTCCTTGCCGCCGCACGACTTCAGCGCCTCGGCCGCCTCCTGGAAGGCCTCATACGGATTCTAGAGCATGAAGAAGGGCAGACAGTCCAGAGGAATAGTGGCGGTGTTAGCAATGGAAATCAGGCTGCAAAGGGGAGCATGAGGCGGGCTGGCCGACCTGGGGCATCTCAATGTTCTCCTTCTCACACTTGGTCACAAAGGACGACATGGTTTGCGCACGTGGCTGCTTCATCTTGACTCTCGCTGTGAATGCTTAGAGCTGGAGTTTGTCGATTCGCTCGGTTGGTTGTTGTACAACGGGAGAAAAGCAAGAATGAGCGCTGCGCCAACGTGTCGATCTATCTCTCTCTCTCTCGGACCTTCCTCTGTGCCTTCAAGGTCACCAACTGTCGGGTCCGGGCTGGCTTCTCTCACCTGTCGCGCACTTAACGGTCAGGTACCACCGTTCAACTGCCGCTCGTCTCTCTCAGCTCCTGTCGCCTACTCCAAGGAAGAAGACGGATCTTGACTTGGGTTTTGTATGAGAAGTGCCGCCGTGACTTGCATTTTGAGAGGCGCACGAAGAGGACTCTCATGACGCTTTAGGACACACCCAGGCGCATTGCGATCGACCGCCGTATCAGTATTGCAATCGGCGGCATGGTGACGCTGGCATTCTCAATCTGAGCTGCTTTTGCCGCGCGCTCTTTACCAGCGGATCACTGATTACCATGCGGCGGGCTCGGATCCCCTGGTCTTGATTTTACTGGGAATGTTGATTGGCGGACGTGCTTCGATACAAATATGTCGGTTGGTAGTGAGCGGGCTTTGTGGACAACGAGCTCGTGCGCGAGCATTCGTGAACATCGTCGCGCAATTTCTCTTTGCGACGCCCGCGGTGAATGCTGCAGCCCTGTGTTGGCGTCGAGCTAAATGTGCCCTCACGTGCGTTGCCGTCCGTGCTCGAGAGTCGATTCATGAGATACAGTAAAGCCTTCACTTGCGCTCGCGTGTGCCTTGTTTGTTTTGCATGCACACGCACGCACGTGACAACAGCAAAAAAGAGAAGTAGTACATTGCACTCTTGCAACGATCCACCGACACTTCTCCGCGGCACACATCGACGACCGGGTCTTCCTCATCCTGTGGCAAGCAGTGTGACACAAGCTCGTCGCCGGTGTTCGCTTTGACTGACGCGTGCAGCACATCACATCACATCACAGCACAGTAACAGGCTGGATTGCCGTGGGCGTTCGGTCGGGAACGGTGCTCGAAGCGCAGCAGCTGCCAGTTGATGACCGCTCCGCGCGCCGTTCGCTGTAGCGCGCTCCTCGTGCCGCTCCTACCGCATGCTTCGTTTGGCCCTGGGTTGGTCCATCTTGGCTTGGGGCGAATCGAGAAATGGCTGTCTGACAGAGGAGTAAGCCATAAGATCAGATGGGTTCACTGTTGTCAACTGCAGCGCACTCTCTAGTACACTTGACGATCTCTTAGGTTACTTTTATGCAATCTAGAGCTTCTCTCCAATATATCTTAACCTAAGCGAGAGAGAATTCGAGAGCATCTCCTACATGTATCTCTTGGTACAGTAGGTACATTCCGTTATCGAGCCGCTCAACTGTTTGCTCAATCAAACGGTTGAAGTCTCCAGAAGGACTCCGTAGACAACGCTGTTGGGGAAAAGCTGCACGCTGCTGCTGTGGTATCGTGCTGTGGCCAGTCGCATTCGCGTCTGAGGCAGCAGCCGCCCAGCCAATCTCGTGGATCGGTTTTTCCCCGCTGTTTTTCGGATGTCAAATAAAATCGATGATGTGGTTGACGTGGCAGCAGTGCTTCCCGTTGATTGGCTGATCGGTCAAATAGACCTATCCTCGTAGCACAACCGTTTTACGCAAGAGCATGAAATCGCCCTCCAAAACAGGTAGTTACTCTGTTATTGTATATTAAAAGGTTGTACACATTATTGAATTATTCTATTATGCATATTAATGCGTGTAGTATGCTAAAACCGTGTATAAACAGGTTCGTAGATCTTGAAGTTTGGCGTGAAGATTACCATTTCCATCGTTTCCGTCACAGATGGGCACATTCGACTCCTTGTTTGCTTGTATGAGTGGCATTCGTTCGTTCATTCACTTCGACATTTGCTCTCCCCCAAAGAGACGAAGAAGAAGAAGGAGACGTCCGTCGGAAGCCTACCTTCCCTACGTCAGTAGGCTCATATTCATATTCATCACCAGCAGCACACCACCACACGCACTGCAGCAGCATGTTCAGCAGCAACGCCAGCAACACCGAGCTCCCGCTGCTCCAGCAGGGGCGCCGCGGCTCCTACCAGTCGGCTCCGTTATCACTATCTGTTGAGGTGCCGTCGAGCGGGGAAGCGACGTCGCTCTCGCAGCGGTCACTCGTGGACACGACACGCGAGTCGATCCGCGACGAGCGCTCACGCGTGCGTATGTTCGGCTGGCTACTCATTTGGGTCGTCGTCGGCGTCTTCATCAGCGAGGTCTCGCAGCGCAGCGCCATGATGATGAGCGTTGGCAGCAGCCCTGTGGCCACGACCACCAGCAGCTCACGTTTGGTGAGTGACCGTGAGATGCAGCGCCACGCCGTGCGCCAGGAGATCGACTTGCTAGCCGAGTCGGCCTCGGCGTGCTCGTCCAAGGCGTCGGCGACCACGCCGGCTCCGACCGCAAAGAGCTCGAGCACGGGCTGGTTCCTCGGTGGCCCGGACCCGGAGATCGTGCTCTCGACACTGCCCAAGATCCAGTCGCTGGACGAGCTGCCCGCGCACTGGGACTGGCGCGACTTCAATGCCACGGGCATCAGCCTCACGACGTCCGTGCTCAACCAGATGGCGCCCAAGGCGTGTGGCTCGTGCTGGGCGTTCGGCACCGTGAGCGCTCTCTCGGACCGCATCCGCATCGCGCGCTTCCGCAAGTACAAGAAGCTCGAGACTGAGGTGGTGCTTTCGCCGCAGCCGCTGCTGGACTGCGGCATGCGCTCTTTCGGCTCGTGCAACGGCGGCGACCCGCGCTACGCGCACAAGTGGATCCACGAGAACGGTATCGTCGACTGGACGTGCAACCCGTACATCGCATCGCACCCGTCGTGGTTCTCGAGCGCCGGCACATGCGGCGCGACCCAGTGCCGCCAGTGTCTGCTCGATGGCGAGTGCAAGGTGGTTGAGAGTCCTAAAAAATACTTTATTTCCGAGTACGGCACGCTCAACGCGACCAACTCGCTCGAGTTCCAGCTCGAGGCCATGAACGAGATCTATCACCGCGGCCCAATCGTCGTGAGCATGTACTCACTTACGCCCGAGTACCGCAACTTCAAGGGTGGTTATGTGCTGCGTGACTCGAACAAGTACCCGGGTACGACCCACGTCGTGAGCCTCATCGGTTGGGGCACCACAGACGACGGTCTCAAGTACTGGATTGTGCGCAACTCGGACGGTACCCAATACGGTGAGAACGGCTTCTTCCGCGTCGAGCGCGGCGTCAACACGTACAACATCGAGAGTCATGGCGCCTGGGCCGTGCCGGTCGTGTAGTAAAGTACAGGAACATGTACAACCAAGAAAATGCTTTATTACACATATTTGGTGTACAAAACATTTATTATATTAAAAAAGTACATTGATTTCCAAATGCTTGTCCGCAGATCATTTTGGCTTTGCGATTGAAATGATCGGACGAAAACTCGTGAACTCCGTGCGTGGACGCGCCCCCGCCGCACGCGCGCTCTCGGTGCTCAGTGGCGTCTCGGAGGACCTGCTCGTCAGGTACAATGGGCTCTCTGTTTCCCATCTACATCTGCACCAGCTCTGACGCCTCTCTGATGCAACAGCACGAGCATCGGCCACCAGATCGGCGGCGACTCGCACGCCGCGCTCGTCGAAAGCCTCGTGAAGACAAACGTTGTGCAGCGCGGCTCGCGACTTGAGAGCGCACTGCGCAGCGTCGACCGCGGGCTCTTCACACCCGAGCAGTTCCGCGGCGCCAAGGACACCGTGTACGCGAACCGGCCGCTCAAGATCGGAGTCGTCGCGACGATCTCGACTCCGCAGCAGCATGCGCAGGTGCTGGGCTTTTTAGAGCCGCACCTGAGGCCGGGTATGAAGGCGATCGACATTGGCTCAGGCTCGGGCATCTTGGTCGCGATCATGGCGCACTTGGTCGGTGAACAGGGCCACGTGACGGGTGTGGACATTGTGCCGGAGCTCGTGGCGTTTGCGCAGCAAAACCTGCGCAAGTGCCTGTGCGAGCAGCACGCAAACCTGCTCGCGCGCACGCAGATCGTCGCGAGCTCAGGAAGAGACACGATGAGCTCGTTTACCAGCAGTAGTGAAGAAGAGCTTTACGACTGTATCCATGTGGGCGTCGCCGTGGAAACGAAGGCCGAAGCCGAGAGCTACCTGCAGTTCCTCAAGCCCGGCGGCGGACTGCTGATCCCCCTCGGCTTTGCTGGTGCCGAGCAGAAGCTCGTCAAGGTACGGCAGCGACAGCCACAGGTTGTAGCAGGTATATTATCCTTCAATAGCACTCCGCTGACTGTGATCTTGCACATGTAGATGACCAAGCACCTGGACGGCAATGTCGAGAAAGTGGATGTCATGAGCGTGCTCTGCCAGCCGATGCTAGACGAGATCCCGGTCGAGATCGTACGTGAGACCCGCTCCGAGAAGCTCGTACGCGTCGAGAAGGCGCTTACCAAGTGGCGCAACGCCTTCGAGGCGCAGCACAGCCGCAAACCTTCACGCGAGGACATGATGGGCGACACCGAGGCTAAGACGCTCTTTGCCGAGTTCGCCGCGCTGCGAAAGTAGGTGGGTTCTCCATAGATTTTGTGAAAGAGAAGAAAAAACGAACAGATAGGTCAATATGCCTTCGTGCTGTCATTCTGTCAGCTCAGGAACGTTAGGCGGTGGCTTTCTGTTGTTGCTTGGCGGCGTTCGTCTCATGCAAGCGCTCCTCTGCGAGGCGGATCTGCTCGGCGATGTGCTCGCGCTGCGTCTTGCGTTCGAACTTGGCCGGGTTCTCTGGAGTGACGAATGCCGAGAGCGGCTCGACGATCGTGTCGCCATCGGCGCCGTTAAAGCGCACGATCGACTGGCGCTTCTTGTCCGAGTTCACCACGCGGTGCTGCGAAACATGACAGGCACGTTATGGAGTGTTAGCCTAGCACAGAGGTCCATGTAAACAGGCAAGTGGGGTAAGTGTAAATGTATACCTCGGTGGCTTGGAGCAGGCCGTTCGTCCACTGCTCCAGCACGTCGCCAACCATGATGAACAGCCTAGAAACACCCGCACACACAGACAAGAGACTCAGCATGCAGTGAAGCCCACAGATCGCCATCAGCACAGCCCTATGTGACTCACCGATCCTCGTGCACTGGCGCCTCAACCCAGTCACCGTCCCGGTTCTTCAGGTGGAGCCCCGCACCGTTCTGGTGGATAATCGTGAAGCATTCGAAGTCCGTGTGCGACGCGATACCGACAGTTGAGTTCTTCACGTCCGCCTTGGCTTCTGGATAGGTCAGCAGACGCATGAACGCTTCGGCCTTCTCGCTCACGTGTTGCTGTTTATAAGAAAAGTCAGTTGATGGAGTCAGATAATAGGCGCATACTTAGCTTCGATAACGCTTGGCAAACTCACAGAGAACGTGTGCGGCGGCAAGTCGAGCATCTCCGCGAAGCTCTGAAAGAGCACGTGCGACAGAACCGTCGTCTCGTCATAGAGCTGGTACACGTCCTGCTGGAAGTTTGGCACTTCGCTCGGCCACACGTTCGGTCCAAGGCTCGAGCCCTCTTCGAGGAAGGACGCTGGCAGCTCACGCGCCAAGTCAAAGCCTTCCAAATGCGACACCACGTCTGGTTGGTACTGGTAAAAAAAAAGGAGATTAGCTATGGCGCAGCACCATAGTGAGATAGAGAGCGAGAGCCTACCGACGGCTCTTCGAACATGGGCGTCCAGCCGCGCGCGTTCTGCGTCTTCTTGTTGTGGTACTGCTGTTTCACCGCGTCCGGGAGTGCGATGAACTCGTCCGCGCGCTTGTAGACCTGATACAATGCAATACACGCATGTGGCACATGCCTGTCAACTAAACCACCTCATAAAGTCATACAGTGTACACACGCAGGCACGATTGCTCAGATCGAAACTGGTACCTTGGTGATGAGGTCGTTCGAGAGCACGTTCTTGGTCGGCACGGTGAAGAAGCCCGTCTCGAGGCACGCGCGCTTCATCTGCTCCAAGATCTGCGCCTTCTGCAGCGGAGTCGCCACTTGGTGCTCTGATACATCGCCAACATCACCAGCGTGTCGGCGCTGGTGCACAAGCGGCGCAATGTCCACGAGCGGCACCTGGTTGAGCGCGATCTTGGCGGCGCTCATCACGTTCGCAGTGGACGCATTGCGATGCAGCGACGGTGAGTATTGCGTGCGCAGAGGAGCGCGTGACTGAAGGAGGCGCAGCATTATGGAAAAGTGAGCGGACGAAGGTGTCGACTCGTGACCTGATGAGATGAGCTGCTCGCTTGATGAGCTTCTCCGATTTGCTCGTGCCTCAATCTCGAGAAAGGCGCATATGTTTTTGTATTTTGATGCGCAATGCTTTACTGTATGCACCCTGAACAATAGCCCAAAATGTCATTTACGGGTACTTATTTGAGAAATACCTGGACACTTTCCAGCTATTAGATTGTACATGACGCTTTCGGGTGCCGATTCGCTCTGAAGGCAAGAAAGCCGAGCCAAAACAACCCAGCAGCAAGACAAACAACATTACCAGCACATGGAAGAAGCGTGAAACAAGCATGGCGTATCTGCAGAAGTCGACGCATTTCAACAACTGGGTGTTCACGGACGACGAGCTGCGCAAGATCCACCGACTGCGACAGCTCAAGGCCACGCGCGCGCTGCGTCTCGAGCACCAACAGTACAGCGCCGCGAAGAGCTTGAACGGTAGCTCCGCGTCGCGACCCGCGCGCAAGCCGCGCTCGTTCGCGGCGCTCGTGCCCGAATCCACGACGGCCGTGCGCGACGTGAACGACTGGAACGACGAGATCTTCGACTCGCTCGCGGAGCTCGAGGCCGCCGAGCAGCAGGAGGCACAGTTGCAGGCACAGGAGGAATCAACGGCAAAGCCGCTCACGTTCCTCACGGTCGAGCAGGAGCAGGTCGTGCGCGAGTTCTACGAGGTGAAGGTCCAAGAGAGCTGCAGTCAGCTCTTCCGCACGTCCGATAAGGTCAAGTGCTGCGCCGTGATGCTTTACAAGCGCTTCTACCTATCGAACAGCGTGATGGAGTTCCACCCAAAGTTCATCGTACCCACGGCGATCTACGTGGCGGGCAAGATCGAGGAGCAGTACATCTCTGTCGACACGATCGCTGAGCAGCTCCACGTGGACCACAAGCATGTGATTGGTCACGAGATGGTTCTTCTCGAAGGAACGCGCTTCCAGCTCATCATGTACCACCCTTTCCGCGCGCTGCTGGGTTTCGTCGACGATTTCCGAGGATACGCTAAGGCGAAAGGGAAGGAGCTCCCACTAGACACGCTACAGAAGCTCCACTCAAACTCGTGCGTGGTCGTGAACGAGATGCTGCTGACCGACCTGCCGCTGACGTACTACCCACCTTTTCTTGCCCTCGCCGCGCTCGCGCACGTCGTCGAAGAGCTCGGTAATGGCGCTGCTTCGGGCAGTGGTAACGCAACGAGTGCGCTAGCCAAGGCCGACGTGCTCAATTACATTCGCAGGAGCAAGTTTGCTCAGGCTGACCAGATCGGTGGAGTCGTGAAGCAGATGGAGGAGATCCGACGCGCGCACCAGATCTTCAAGGACGCGCAGCTGGCAAAGGAGAAGGACGCGGAGGCGCTCGCGAAGCAGCTCAAATCGCTCTACAAGACGCTCAAGAGCTTCCACGAGGAGGAGAAGGGCAGCAAAGACAATAAAGACGGGAAGGAGAAGAAAAGCAAGAAGGACGACAAGAAGCGCAAGTCCGGCGAGAGCAAGAAAGATGATAAGAAGAAGGTTAAGAAGGCCAAGAAGGAGAAAAAGTAAATGCAGGAAGCGATGGTGGGTATGACCACGCTTGCCTTCAATGCAGTCGCAACAACGTGACGGCGGACCTGTATAGTTCGTGCATGGCAGTCTGAAGAATGACTGTGAGTTGATAAGATGGCAGGCGGGATGAAAGGCTTATGATACGATACCAAATTGCGATTTAATAGATAAAGCGGCGCACTATTCCTCGTCCTCTTCTTCCTCCTCTTCGTCATCGTCATCGCCTTCCTCTTCTTGCTCCGCCGCCAGCTTCTCGCCTGCACAACCATTAACATTATCAAACAATTATGTGAGCCCAATGGGCGCTATAATGCATAGATCGACAGTGCAATGCGATCGAATTGACTGTCCATTCACTCACGCAAGATCTCGACGATGGCGTATTGTGTACGCTTCTCCAGCTTCTTGAGCATCGGCGCGATGTCACGCTCAATGTCCCAGTTTGCGCGCTTCGGCGCCAGATTCAGCAGCTCGCTCTCATCTTCGTCGTTGTTTTCCTCTTCAGCCTCGTGTTCCTTACCTTGCGGCTGCTCAATGACACCGGACTCGTCGCTCTTGTTGTCATCCTGTTCTTGGTCATTGGCCTCCTCGCTTACGTCACGCTCCTTGGACTTGTCGATGACGACGCTCTCGACGCCTGCACCAATCTCCTCGACCGCCTCGCCCCGCTCGATGCGCTCCTTGCGCTCCTTCGCCTCGCGCAGCATCTTCAGGCGCTTCGCGCGCGGCATCTCGTCCTCCATGGCGGCCATTATTGCGACTGCTTTCTGCTTTCGGCTGCTTGCTTTTGGACTGGAAATGAATGCTGGGCAGCAACAACGAGGCTGACCTGGATGCACGTGGCTTACACCATTCTAGGGTTCATCCTGCACACATGTAGTGTGGTACACATACTGCTCGAACAGCTCGGATTAAAATGATGTGGTGCTTCTGTGGTGCATTTGAAGAGCTCCATCGTTTCGCGGCTGTCACCTTCCGAGATCACCAGCCAAGGCATACCAAAACCAATTCTCAATCGAAACTAAGTCAAATGGCATTAGCGGGTCCATACACACTCACGCACGCGAACCCTTCACGTGCAGACAACGACTCGCCGCAAACTAGACAATGAGGACAAAAATCCACGCGGAGTGAAAGAAAATAATAAATGGGTACATGACCGACCACAAGCACGCACGCTCGCTCAGCAGCAGCTGATGAGGGGAGACCAAAGACGCGCGACGGCAGAAGCTCTTGATGAACTGAATCAATGAATTGCGTCCTCGCGCAGGCAGGTGGTCTTCCGTGTTCTCTTCTGCTGGTCCGGCTTGGTAGTGGTAGTGGTCGGCTGGTGCTTGGTCGCGCATCCAGTTATCTTCTTTTTCTTCACCCCGCTGCTTCTTCTTCGTCCTCCGCACGTCTCGATGCAGACAAAGTGCTGAACGCACGACCGATTTCACCAAACGAACATGCAGAACTTGGTATCTTCCTCCTCTCCGTAGGTGAGCTGGTCCTCGAAATACTGCGCCATCTCCAACGACCTACCGCCCACAAAAAGAAAAAGATCCAAAAGCCGATGCCACTGACTCGAGCCGCCAGACAGCCACGCCGACGCGCTTGGTCCTTTACTCATTCATGCAATCACCTCCTCCTCCTCTCTCTTGGTCTCCCGCGTCTCCTTCACAGTGTGCTGTCGATCAGGGGTGCCACAGTGAGCTCGATTACTTGGCTTCCGCTTGACGCAGGTGAGCCGAGCACAAGCCCTTACGACGGCACGGCTTGCCGCAGTCGCCCATGGTGCAGCGCTTGCCGCCGCCGTGAGTAGCACACAGACCGCCGCCGCGGTCGTTGCGCATGCAGCCCGTGACTTCGCATAGGCGCGAACCACCGTGCAAGGCACAGTAGTCACCGCGCTGGGTGCCCTTGTCACAGCCGTCAAACATGCAGCGCTTGCCGCCACCGTGCGAACGGCAGTAGCCACCGCCCTGCGAACTGCGGTGGCAGTTGTCCACCTGGCAACGCGGACCACCGCCGTGAGCCTTGCACAGGAAGTTCGACTGCGCAGCCTTGTCGCAACCGTCGTGGCTGCAGCGCTTGCCGCCGCCGTGGCGGATGCAGAGGTTGCCGCCCTGGGAACTCTTGTCGCAGCCATCGATGGCGCAGCGGCGACCACCACCGTGCGAGATGCACATGCCGTTCGAGCGCGAGCGCTTGTAGCACCCGTCGGCGCGGCACAAGCGGCGGCTCTTGATTTCACCCGAAGGCTTCATCTTCATCATGCTGCCGTCCGGGCGCGATGGCCGTGGCGACATCTTGAGTTCTTCGTCAGTGAAGTCTTCGTCCAGGGATTCCATGAGGGACTCGATCGGCGAGCCGGTGAGCATGTTCAGGTTCAAGATTCCATCGTCTTCCTCCAACTCCAACGCCTTCTTCGCCGACATCTTCTCCTCAGGGGCATCCACCAGGAAACTGTACAGGATCGACATCTCAGTTCCGTCAAAGCCGTCGTCCAGGTTCACCAGGTCTTCCTTGTCCTTCTCCACGGTCTCCAAGTCGTCCGGCATCGTGAAGTCGAGTAACTCCTCTAGCTCGGCGGCTTCAAAGTTGGCCTCGTCGTCGTTGTCCTTGTCGTCGAACTGGTCCTCGTTCAGGCCGAACGCCATCAGGTCGCTGCTGGCACTCGCATTGTTGTTTGTCGACGACGCGTTCATCCACGGCATCGCGGGCATCGTCGGCAGGTTCTTCGGGAACGACACGAACGGCAGCGCCGGGGGTGCCGCCATCGACAGCAGGTTCGCGCTGTCGGCCGCTCCGAAGGGGGTGAGCGAGGGCGAGCTCGTCGCCCAAGGCGGGAAGCTCGCGACGTTGCCACCCGCGGGGCCGCCTCGCATCATCAGGCCCTTTGGGTTTGCCATCGTCATCATCATGTTCGGGGGTTGCTTGTTATTCCCTGAAGGTTGCTGGTACCCGGCGAACAGCGCAGCGGCTGCCGGGCCCATGGCCCCCAGAGAATCTCTCGATTCAATGGGTCGGCACATTGTCTGTGGCCAACTTGGTTTCTCTCAGTGGACGCGCGCGGGCGTCTCCTTGCTTGGTGCTTGCTTGTACTGCTTCTTTTCTCTTGCGCGCTTTTCGCGTTCTCATAGAAACAAACACAAGCGCAGCAGCAGGCGGCGGAGTCTCACAAGCTCAAACAGCTTTGACCGACCGAGCGACAGGGGGGATGAGGTCGTGCGTGCGAGGTGTTTTTCCACATAATACTAACAATATAGTGCATCAAAACTGTACATTTTTTATTATAAAATCAATAGTAGTGTTTTATTTTAGTACATTTTAGAAACAGATTGACGTGCATATTTTTAGTGTACTTATATACGAGTCGATCATGTGATACTTTATGCCAAAAATTTATGTCAGTAAAATAGAAAGAGGATAGGGGATGGGATGGTCGGAGTCGGTCGAGTAGGAAAATCCGGAAGCTCGCACGATCATACAAACATCAAGTCAAAATGGGATGACCACAAAGAAACCGCGCCTGTAATCGAATATCCTGCGGAGCTGTGGACGGGCGATGCGAGAATTTTAATGGATGGAAGAATAGGACACCCGATGAGTGGTGTGGCAGAACGACTTTGCGTTGATCTCACTATGCCAAAGTCTCTTGTGGCAGAAAAGATCGGGAGCGACAGGTCGAAAGGCTTCATAAAAATGGATCCAAAACGGCTGCGCTTCCTGCAAAACCGATGTGCCGAGTTTCACGAAAAGTCAGATTTCACGCCATTCGGGTAAACAGGATTGCTTTGGATTTCCAGCCATGATTCTGAGAACACAACCACCTCCTGCAGCGTGACGAGTGCTGGAGGCAAGCTTCATCTCGTTGAATTGACCGCTTAGCCCCAGACACTGTTCTCTATTTGGAAAGTACGTGGATTGCACACCCGCGCACGCCAGATTTTTCACCCCATGACCGTTTTGCCCTTCACCTGTTGCTCCGTCGAGCTTTCCAGTCCTTTGTTGACGGACGAGCCGACTGTCCACGATTTTCATCGTAAAGTCGTTTCAACGCTATCTACATTCAGTTGGCTCGCTGCCGATATAACAATAGATGAGTTTGCGAGAATTTCCACGTAACGAGTGCGTTTAACAGCGTTGAGATCTGGTCAGCATGAATGGGGTGTGAGCAAGCAACAGCAGCGCTCGAATGACTTAAAGCCCAGCGGCCACAAAATGAGAACCGAACAGCCACACGTAAGTTCTTTCAAGAACTTAGTTATATAATTCAATATTTGCTTTTCATTTCCAAAATGTCGCATCATTTTCTGTGTATGTCGTGTGAACTCGCCCGTCCTCTTACCAATCTTGCGTCTTGTTGGCTTGCGATGTCACGAACGTGTTCTGCTTGCCCACCCGAACAAAACAACACGGCCGAAAAATGGCACTTGATCCAGCGGTCGTCACAATAACAAGCCCATGGATGCACTCAAAACGATCTTGCACGGATACCTTTCACTTTCATGCTCAATTGCTGTCATTGTGGCTGCTTGAGGAAGCAATGTGCTGGTCACGAACGAACGGTATCGGCGATGTGAATATGGACCCCTGTTCCGATGCGGCCTTGCTCAGCAAATCGACAGCCTCGCCTTGCTCTGGACTGTTGGTTGTCCGCAGACCTGAGCTCTAGCAACACTCAGCTTGTGTCGCTATCTAGCCACTACGAGTTCACGAACGCGAATTTTAATAGATAATGCAAGCAAAAGCACACCAAAGAATGTCAGCGTAACCAGAGTCGTTGTCCGACCGCCTTGAAGCCAGCACCAGCCAATGGCTACGTGTCTTTGTGCAGCCATCTTGAAATTTGATTTCCCACGTCACGATTTGGGGCAAACATCAAAAACTATGAGATATGTCCGTCACCCTATTTCTTGTGCAATGTACCTAGTTTCAAATAGCTGCCCTAAATAAACGTGGACAACATCGATTGATGTGCAGTACCTTGCATTCTCCGCTCAAGTGCGAATCTCCCATTCTCGAGCTTTTCTCGTCAAGTGACAGAACGAAGGAAAGAGAATGGGGAAAGATATGGAGCGACTGTCCCGTGGCGACATGATGACCGAGCGACTACTGCCGCCCACTGCCGCTGACGATAAGCAACTTCGCTGGCTACGTGAAGCAAGCGTCACACCCATGGGCTCTACCAGTAACGCCGCCACCACCACCGCCAGCAATGGCAGCGCTCTCGCTGGCGCCAGAGTTCCGTCACAGCAGGGCAAACTTCAACTCGCCGCGGTGCTCATCGCGCTCTCGTCGTTCCTCTGGGGCTACGGTGTCGCAGTGCTGAATGTCTGCATCGTGCCGGATGCCGTCGGCTCACTGCTTGTAGAGATCAACCTGTCGACGTCCGAGCAGGAAACCGCGACGGCGCTCGTGGTCGTCGGTGCGCTCGTGTCGGCGCTGACCACGGGCGGCATCGGCGAGCGCATCGGACAGAAAAAGACGATCCTGGCGAACAACGTGTTTTACATTGTCGGTGGCATTGTGTGCGCGTTGGCGACGAGTAAGAAAGCGATCTTCGTGGGCCGGTTCTGCATTGGGTACGTTTGGATGGCGCTGTAGTTCTTGTGTCGTGACACATTCGGTGTGGCTACTCACTTGAATACGCTGGGGATTGCAGAATTGGCTCGGGCATCGTTACAAACACGGTGCCGATCCTGCTAAACGAGATCTCGCCGGCGCATATCCGCGGGCAGATCACGTCGTACCACCAGCTGAGTCTTACGATCGGTATGCTCGCGACCGGGCTGCTGGGCTACTTTCTGATTACCGAAGTGCCGTCTGGCTGGAGAGTACGTACTTCTGCATCACATGCGGCTAACGATCGTTGGTGGAGATTATAGAGTATTGACATTAACCTACGTATGTGGGATGTTGGTGTTTCTGCAGTATCTGAATGCGCTCCTGGTTGTGCCGGCGCTGCTGCAGTGCGTTCTGATGGCGCTGATCCCCGAGAGTCCATGGTGGCTCATGAAGAATAAAGGCCAAGATGAGGTACATGGCCAACCGCTCAGTTACATGAGGATACACGCTTGTATCGATATGGCTAAACAGTATAGCTATTGTGACTTCGAATTATGCAGAGCAAGCGCGTGCTGGTGTACTTGCGTGGCGAAAAGAATCGCGCTGTGGTTGATGCCGAATTGCGAGACATTGCGACTGCGATGGAGCACCGACGTAACGACAAGGATGTGTCGTGGTCGGACCTCTGGGCGCACAAGAAAGTGATGACGGTCGGGACATTCCTTGTCTTCTTCCAAGCGTGAGTGACTGCCGCTGTGTAACTGTGGATAACGTTCGTGATGCATCTGTTGCTCATAGCGTGTTTATGCTTCTGTTGTGTCGTGATGCAAATTAGGATGACGGGCATCAACACTGTGATGCTGTACTCCGCGAAGATTTTCCACTTTGCGGGCATCTCGAATCCGTTTCTTGCGACTGCGGTGGTCGGATTTACGAACGTCGGCGTCACAATTGTCTCGCTGTCTTTGATCGACTCATATGGCCGCCGACCTCTGCTCGTCACGGGCACCGTCATGATGATCTTTGCGCTGATTGTGCTGAGCACCTGTCTGCTCACGTTGAACGCGAACGTCCGCGCGCAAGGCATCATCGCAGTCAGTGCGGTGCTGCTCTTCGTCGCTGGCTTTGCCATCGGTCTTGGAGCAGTCGTCTGGTACGAACTTATGATTGGGACTTGTTGCTTCCAAGTGTTGCTGTCTGAATGCTGACAAAGTCGTGTGAACCTGGATCTGTCCATGAAATAGGGTTCTGCTTGCTGATATGACGCCAGTGCACGTTCGCTCGCGCGCGTTCTCGTTCTTCATGGGCATCAGCTACATTTGCAACATCATCGTCGCCGTTTTCACGCTCTCGGCGATCAGCTTTCTTGGACGCGGCGATACCCCTGAGAAAGACGGCATCGCCAAGCTCTACTTGATTCTTAGGTGAAGACTATTCTGCAAGTGAAGTGGCTGTGTTAGATCCATGTTTCTAACATTGTGCCTGTGATGTTATTCTTGTTTGAATGTGTGTCATTTGAAACAGTGGCGTGGCTCTTCTCTCGTTGATGTTCACGTACTCATACGCGCCGGAGACAAAGCACATGAGCAGCCATACGGGCGGCATCATCAAATCGGTAGGTGCGGGCGAAGAGCACTACGGTCTGCTCGCTGAGGACGAGGAAGGCCATGTCGAGGGGCGACGCGAAGTGACCGAGCTTTAGCTTTTGATCGAGAGATGAAGCGGAGCTTCAAGATCCATTCTTTCCACGTGCGAGGTAGAGTTTTTTTTCATAAACACACACAAATCAAAGATTCTCTTGTTTGCCAGTTTTCAAGTTCTCTATTCTGTTTTCTTGTTCGAATACAGCCACTGGTCCCTACTGACCCGACGACAGGACCTTGATCGCCTCGGCGAGTTCGCGGAGGGTCTTCGCAACGGACACGAGACGCTCGCTGTGGTCGTTCGAGCTCAGCGAGTTCGTGAGCTCCTCCATTTTCTAGTTGTGATAAGCAAGTACCATACACAAAGTTGCAGAAAAGTGTTAGAAAGATGCTTGGGAGATAAAGACGACCACGTGGTGGTGCCAAGGTTGTCCATGTTCATCAAAGCAACATCAAAGCTGCAAGAACGATCGTGGCAATAGATAATAACAAGGTAGCGCAATAGATGAGGTCAATAAAAGGAAGGGTGCTCAACCTGGTAGAGTGCCGCGAGCGTCTGGTGGCGCTGTGCCTTCACGCGGTCGTCGTCGGCCTGCGAGCCCAGCGGCACCTGCTCACTCTTGCGCTTCACTATGTGGTGCACACAGACAAAAACCATCAGTACGAGTCGAAGATTCAACCAATGAAAGTTGACCTCAGTGTACATTACGGCTACACACCTGCTCCGTTGACCTGCGTAGACGCCTGGGACGCCAAACGCGCGCGCTCGAACTGTTGCTGCTCGGCGATCTTGTGCTGCTCCGCTTCACGGAACCGCTGCGCGATGCGCTGTTCACGCTCTTGCTCCTCCTGTGCCTGTTGTGCTGCGAGCTCGTCGTCGCGCTGCTGCTGCTGCTCCTGCAGCTCACGCTCTTTCTTAGCCTCTTCCTCGGTCACAGCGTACTGGTCGCAGTTGACGCAGTACATCTTGCCCTGCTTGTTGCGCACGAACGGCGTGAAGCAACCGTTGTTCGGGCACGTGAGCCCAAGGAGCGTCCAGCCCTGCATATGTACACAGCCACAGAGACAGCCAAAAGTATGAGCACACATCTACATATATATATCGCAGAACTTATTGTCCAGTTTCTATTGCGCACCTGCAGCATCTTTTCGCCGAGGCGAGCGCTCGCGTCGTCGCGCTTCTTGTACTTCAGTTCCATCGCTTCGTTCTGCTTTGTTACATCCAGCAGACGCAACGCATAGTTAGCACAGCAGTCATGCAGTGTAGCAGCAGTGCGGTGAGAGACAGCGTTCTCTCCAGTATCGTAGAGCTGTACGAAAGAAGCTTCGCACCTCAGTCATTTCTGCTTGATGTTTCTCTGTGTGGACTGTTAAAGCGAGTCAACCTCAGGCTCCTCCCCCCCTTATTGTCATAAAACTCTGTAATTTATACTTTCTAAAGCCATAAGATGAAATGCTTTATAGAGATTATGCAAATATACAAGATGGCTGCCAAAGTGTGGGCCAAACATGAGAGCCAACCTGGCCTCAGGAATTATGTGTTTGTAGAGGTGTTTATAGAGGGAACGTACAGTGCTTTTGCATTTGGCGCCAAAAGCGTTCCCGCAATTTGGTCTTGCTGAAAAAAAGGCCCAAGGCGTTGCCACCAAGCAGCACTCCATCACACACAATCAGAATGAGCGCAACACGTGTGTGCCTAACGAGATGTCCACTGCCCCCAGCTGAAGAGAACGTGCACTGCCTGCCGTGCCGCATTCACTACGACGGCAAGGCGCCCGTGAAGAACTACTTTCGCCCCGAGGAGCTCACCGGCGCCGACCACGTGCAGGATGTGAGCAAGCTCAACAGCAGCGGTGGTGGCGGACACCACGTGAAGCGGCTACGCGCTGAGTTCCGCGGCATCCAGATGCAGGGCGAGAAGCTGGACCTACGCTCGTTTGGGTACCAAGGTGATTTACTTGTGGTGGTTACCGGTTATTGTCCAAAGCCTTCTTTGCTTGGCTTGTGCGACGCTGACAGTGTTAATAATGTTTTTGTTATTGGCCACAACAGGGCTTGTGCTAGAAGACAGCGGCATGACGCACCCAGACGACGAGGGCAAAGTGTGGGAAGTCGACCACCATTTTGACGAGATCACATGCTGGTGAGCAATCCAACCGAGTGCATTCATTGCTCCTTTCCCACAGTCGACATCGATCACTAACGCGCGTGTATCCATCCCTGTGTGTCTGTCGCGCATGCCATTGGAAACGCGCGTGAACAGGGACGTCCCAAACAACAACAGTCAAGCGAACCTGCATCTACCAACAACGCTGCAGCAGTGGGCGCAACTGGCGCACGCGGTAAGTGTAGCGCAACGCTGCTAGGCACTTATTTTGGATTTAGCTTCACGCTCACCTGTTTAATTCCCTTGTTGCCGTCAGATCCACGACGATGACGACGAGTAGAGCTGCAATAGCTAGACAAGAACGAAGAAGAGCAACAGCAGCAGCGAACGGACCGCGTTAACACGATGTTAGCACTTTGCTTTGCTTGCTTGTTCGCCACCCATCCATTCATTCGTCCGCAAGTCACACGTGGTGGTGCATGGCACGCACGTGGCTATCACTTCCACGGTCATTCAAAACATGGGCGAAGGTGCTCGTTTTAATACCTTTCGTGTGCGCGGTGCGTCACCACGAGCGCCCATCGCATTGCATCGCATCGCCACCTCGTTTTCGTCGTGGCTCTTCCCAACAACTTGTTGTTTCAGTTTACTGACCTGATTTACTCAAAGCTGAATGTGAGCCACAGCGCCACTAAAGTGAGGGTTGAAGTTGCATCCCTGTGGGACTGTGCCCATCATCTCAGAATCTGGCAATGACCAGCGCGACCACCAGTCGAGAAAGTGACGTCTCGCGTGTCATGTTCCGTCTGGTGGTGAGCTATATCCACCTCTATTATCGCATATACCTCTTAGTTATATATAATATGGTATTTTCCGCCTGCATTTGTATGTATAGTGTCACGTAAACTGACAGGATTATTAATGAATCCCCTGAGAATTCCCTTTTCAGCAGTTAGCTAACTAACCGTTGAAAAAACGAATCATCCGCCTCTCTCCATCCATTCGTGGAAGCAAATCGAGGGGCGTGTCGCTCCATACAAACTCCAAGTCAAAATCCGCTTTTTTTGTTTCAACAGCTCCGTTTTAATGCGCTCTTGAAGCAGCAGCGCCGCCCCATAATGGCCACCTTCTCCCGTGGTGAGATTGACTATCGCAGGTCTCCTTCCTCAGCACCACAGCCGACGAGTGCACCGTCACTTTCCCTTCTTCATCCCCATCCCGCAGGCTTCGTCGTCGCCGAGAGCGAGGAGGGCATCATCTGGCGGGTCCGAATGACGTCAAACCCGTCGTTGCCGCCGCCGCACTCCCGGCGCAAGAACGAGCCAGCGACGACAGGCAGCGACACGACACCAGCACCAGCAAGAACAGTCGAAGAGCTGCGCCGCCTCGTCATTTCCATTCTTGACTCTCAGTGGCACGTTCCATTAGACGCCGAACGTCGTTGTCGCGGTCATCAAGTGCGCACGACGCAGCGAGCGTCACGATTGGCAGTCAGCAAGAGCCACCGTTCGGATCGGCATTACTGCTTGCGCCACTGCCATTGCCGCCGCCATTCGCTAGTTCTTGTCCTCCGCTGGGTACGTCAACCTGAAGCTTCGTCTGTCGCGATGGCTCCATTCTCGTCACCAGCAGCGGTGTCCTCCTCCATCTCGTCGCCAGTGGTATTGGTGTCCATCATGCCGCGCGCCGAGCCCGTGGCGCTGAGTCACCACCCGATGACGTCAAAGCCTGCGAGAACCAACGAGTCTCCATTGCGCCGATGGGACCTTGTCTGCGACGTCGTGGCGCAGATACTGCTGCTGCCCATGGTCTGTGTGAGCGTCTGCGGCGCCGTGGGCCTGCTGCTCAGCCTCGAGTGCATGGAGAAGCTCCAAAGCCGTCGTCTGCCGTTCCAGAGAGCTCCTCAGCAGCAGCAGCGTCGCACCAGTCATGAATGTACCAGCACGCGCGACTGCATCGCTGGTGCGAACGCGAACCGCGATCAAAGAGAGAAAGAAGAAGGGCGACAGGATGATGCGGGCACGCGCCGCCCGCTCAAGAAGCAGCGCTCAAGTGCGACTTCCGGTACCAGCAGCTCTACGAGTACGAGCAGCGACCTCTTTGCGACGAGCAGCAACAGCAGCAGCCCATTGGAAACGCGCCCTCTCGTTCACAAAGCGAGCGTCAAGCGCAAGATCTTGCGCAGACGACGCGTGTTCATTTGGGACCTCGATGAGACGCTCGTGCTCTTTGCGTCGCTGTACACGGGCGCGTTCGCACAGACACACGGGAAGGAGATCGCGGCAGGCGTGCAGCTCGGCGAGCAGATGATGACGTTCATGCTTGCGATGCTCGAGCGCCACTTCTTCTTCAACGACCTCCACGACGCCGACATTGACCACATCCACTGTTTGCGTAACGGAGCTGCTGGTGCAAGTGAAGCCAATGCTAATGGCCCAGGACCATCGCCGCTGGTAGGTGTGGCAGCACACTACGAGCGCATTCGAAAGATCTACGAGCGCGAAGGTGCGGTGGACTTTTTGAGCGACGAGCGCAGCGAGTGGTTTGCGATCCGAGAAGCGCTCGTCGCAGCGATCGACGTATTCTCCACTGGTTGGCTCCAGGAGGCGCGCCAGGTCTTGGAGCTGCTCACATTCAGCACCAGCAAATCCAGAGCCTCAACAGCTACGACTGCAGCACCATCAAATACTGTGCCAGTTTATGACGGTGAGGCTGCGGTGGAGTACGAGAACATCAACCTCATGGTCACGAACACGCAGTTGGCGCCGGCGCTGTGCAAGTGCCTGATCTACCAGCTCGACGCATTCTTCCCCATCGAGTCGGTCTACAGCTCCTCAAAGCTGCACAAGCAGCATTGCTTTGAACAGATCCTGCGCACATACAGCAGTAACAATAGCGACGAAGTTGACACTAGTGTCGAGTTCATCGCGATCGGCGACGGCGCCGAGGAAGAGCACGTGAGTCGCGCGCTCGGCATCCAGTTCCACAAGATCCGCTCGCTGGCAGACCTCAAGCGGCTGCGCTTCGACCTGCAGCTCGAGGCCAGGTGTCCAGTCGGTAGTATGTGAGCCACATAGAAGAAGAAGATACATAAAGAAGAGCACAGCATCGCGAGGAGCAGCATGCAGATGCGAGTGCGTGTGATACACATTTCCCTATTTATTCCTGTCAAAACGATCGCATGAAGCTGCTGTTGTTGGGTGCAATCTTTGGCTGCTTCCTTCCTGTCGCTACGACATAAAATATGACATATATCCTCTATTAGGGTAATTGCCCGATTCCAGTTCCGCTGTACAGGCCGCGTTGCGTTGCGTCGCGTGCGTCAACCGTGCCACGGCTGAAACGGCTAATTGACTCGCACCACGATTCTCTTCCGCACAAGCAACGGCCCGAAGACGCCCCCAAGCTTCAAGCGCTCACTCGCTTTTCACTCGCCCTGCAGAAGCCCATAGACGCCGCCGCCGCAGCAGCAGCAGCATCTTCAACACATCGTGGCCATGGACTCTTTTTTGCGCGCGATCCAGCGCGTGAAGCCGCTCGAGCACTTCCAGCAGGGCAAGCACGGCACGTCGCTGAAGAAGTGCCTTACGCTCGTGGATCTCATCGCCTACGGCGTCGGCTGTTCCGTGGGCGCGGGTGTGTACTCACTCGTGGGCGTCGGTGCGCAGATCGCTGGCCCCGCGATCTCGCTCTCGTTCTTGATCAGCGGCGTCGCGTGCATCTTCACGTCGCTCACATACTCGGAATTCGCTGCTCGTCTGCCGGTAAGTCATTCGCATAAGCTGCTGTGTGTTGTTAATTATGCAGCTGGCTCATAGATCATTACGGCTGTATATGGTCTGTACAGGTGACTGGCTCGGCGTATACGTTCGTGTACATTACGTTCGGCGAGCTGGCGGCGTGGCTCATCGGCTGGAATCTCACGCTCGGCTACGGCATCTCGGCTGGTACACCGCTGGCGTTATCGACGTACTGCATGCATCAACTGGGAGAAGGCTAACCGCAATGTAACTGTATATCGCTTGTAATAGCCGGCATCGCGCGCAGCTGGGCGTCGTACTTTGACCTGTTCCTGCAGCACTGGGGCATCCACATCCCGCACTGGATGGTCACGACGGAGCTCTTGGGTATGTCCTGCAGCCTGCTGGCGTCCCTGCTCGTGCTCGCGTGCACCTTCATCCTGCTCGCTGGCGTTCACGTACGAATAGCTCATTATGTATGCGTATTACGTTGCTTACTGACCGCATACTGACTCACTAATTGATTGTGAACTTTAGGAATCCGCCAAGTTCAATGCACTCGTGACGCTACTCAACATCTCGGTGCTGCTCTTCGTGATCGCGTTCGGCAGCACACAGGTGGACCCGGTTAACTGGGAGAATTTCATGCCGGCAGGTGTGCATGGCGTGATGACGGGCGCCGGCGTCGTGTTCTTCGCGTACCTGGGTTTCGATATGGTCGCTTGTCTCGCTGAAGAGGTCCACGAGCCGCAGAAAACGTTGCCCAAGGGCATCATCGGCTCGCTACTCATCTCCATGACCATCTACGTCGGCGTCTCGCTCGTGGTCACGGGCATGGCGCCCGTGAGTGTGCTGGGCAGCGAAGTGCCGCTCGTGAACGCATTCGCGTACCACGACACGCCCTGGGCGGGCAAAATCGTGTCCTTTGGCTCGATCTTTGGGCTCACGACCGCGGCGTTCACCTGCCTCATGGGCCAGCCGCGCATCTTCTATCAGATGGCCAAGGACGGCTTGCTCCCGGAACTCTTCGCTAAGCTGCACCACGAGACTCAGGTGCCCGTGGCTAGCACGATCTTCACGGGCGTGCTGGTTGCGAGCATCTCGTTCGTATTTGACTTGGACTTTCTCGCGAATGTCATCTCTTGCGGCACGCTCCAGGTCTTCACGTTCGTCAACGCCGGCGTGCTACTGCTGCGCATGCGAGTACCAGGCTCCAGCTCCAAGTCACTGGAGAATGGCACTGACGGCAGCAGCAATGCGACGGTCGTGAAGCGTGTCGTGGTGTTTGTGATCGCGAGCTTCGCACTCTCGCTCTCGTTCGTCTTTGACGCCCACTGGTTGCTGCAGAGCGTGTTGGGGTTGCTACTCGTCGGGGCGTTCGGGGCCATCCAGCGCCTCGAGAAAGCTAGGTACGTGGTGGAACTATTCAGAGCGGTTAACCGATTGTGGGCTGGCTTGATAGTTATGATAGACTAACGATGGACCTGGTGATTTGCTTGCATTAACAGTGACACGTCGACGTCTTTCAAGTGTCCGCTGGTGCCTTTGGTGCCGTGTCTGGGCATTCTGGCGAACATCTACATGATGGCGAGCATCCCAGCGGCCGGGTGGTAAGCTTTCATGACCCAAGGCGAAACATTGTGGCTATGCCCTCGTACTGAACATTGTGATTGTGTGATTGACTGTAGGTGGGGCATGCTCATCTGGCTCATGGTCGGCAGCGGCGTGTACCTGAGCTACGGTATCCGCAACAGCGTGCTCGGCCACGACGCGACCATCAAGATACCACTGCTATAGAAGACCAACGAAGTAGACCAAGAAGCCATCCACCATCCACTCTGTAGACCCTCCATAGTAAGCCCAGTCCTCTAAACGCTTGCATTATAAACCCTGCTTGATTTATTCAGTAGATAGTCTACCTTCGTTATGACAGGGTCCGCTCGGCACTTGAGGCGAACGGTGGCAGCTGCACGGGGCGACTCGAGCCAAAGTACTTGAGCGCGGCTGGCGGCGAGTTAGGCGGTGGCAGTAGAGCACTCATGTCCATGCCACGTGCGCAAAGCTGCTCCCACAAGCCCTCAACGGTGCGCTGCAGATCCTGATAGCTCTGCTGGTCCCCCGCCTCAGGGTCGAGCTCCACTTCAATAAGCGCGGCCTCGGCCTTGGGCTTGAGCGCCTCCATGATGGCGCGCCGCTTGTCGTAGACGTAGTCAAGCAGCTGTAGACTGCGCACGTGGTCCAGGTGTTCCTTCTCGGTCGCGAGCAGCTTCTTCTTCTGTTTGGCGGTCTTGGCCGTGGCTTTTGCCGCGAGGATCTCCGGCGGCTGCTGGAAGAGCGTACTCGTGGATTCGGAGAGCGCGAAGGGCTGCTTGTTGCACTTGAGCATGTCCTGGCGCAGCCCTAGGTAACTGCGCACGAGCTCGAGCTCCTCGCGCGCGATGGCCTTCATCGCGTGCACTTCGCGAAGATGCTGCGTCTTCTTGTCCTCGGCGAGCGCCCGGCAGTGCGCCCGGTGCGCGCGCCCCCAGTGCTTGCGGTCGTCCACGACCTGCGTCTGCTGCTCGCGATGGAGCTCCCGGAGGTCACGTAGCTCCTCGTTCTGGATGTGGCGCGAGATCATCGCGATGCTCGCCGAGAAGGCCTTGGCAGTCTCGACGTTCTGCAAGCGCGTCTGCTTGGCGAGCGCTTGCTGCGCTTTGAACTGGCGCAGCTGTGGGGTCGACTTGCTTGCTTTGGCACGGTTCGATGGTGCGAGCGAGTACGTCGAGCAGCGCCGTAGCACGTCGCGCGCGAGCTTCTCTTGGTGCAAGCGCTCGTGGAGCTGGTTCGGCCCGGTTGTTGCTATTGTATTGACTGTGGCTGCTGTTGTACTGAGCGATGGCGACGACGAGGCATGCGTTAGTGTTGATGCTAAGGCTGGTGAAGACTGTGATTGTGGGATTGCAGGTGGTGGTGCGTCGAGCCGGCTGAGAATCTTGGTCTTGCGCCGCAGCTCCTGGGTCGCGTGAATGATGAGCTTGCTCTTGAGCGAGTTGGTCTCGCCCAGCGTCTTGGAGTTCATGGCAGGACTTTGGGCACATTTCTTATAGTCAAAGGACAAAGTGGCGTCATTCTGCTGCCTCAGGAGCTCGAACGGATGCAGATGCGGCTCCGATTGTGCCTTTTCGAGAGTCTTGTTGGCTCTCTGTAGCAGCAGTGGATAGTCTTTAGCGTCACTGGCCTGCTGCTGATGCTGTTGCTGAGCCTGCTTGAAGCTCTTGAAGTGCTCGATGAGGTGCGCCTCGTTGAACCAGAGCAGGAACGCTTGTGTGAGCATCGAGACGGACACTCGCTCCGTGTCTTCTGGCAGGCGCTGCTCCCAACGGCGGTAGGCGACGTCGTCTACGTGCAGTCCGTAGAACAGCAACAGCTGCTTCATTGTCGTGAGGCGGATCTCGCGCGACTGGCGCGCCTGCGGGTCGAAGTGCAACATCATCTCGCCGCAGACCGCCATGAACTCCAAGCGCTCGCTTCCTTGATGATGGCTGGCACCAGCAGTATCTAATGATGATGAACAAGGCGTTCGCTGGCTTCCGAGTACTGTTCCAGTGAGCTTCTGGTTGCGCTGTAGCATGCGACGCATGAGCTCTGGGTCGCCGAGCATCTTGCCGAGCGTCTTGATCGCCGCGCTCGAGTGCGGGTGCACGAGCGGCTTGGCTTGGTGGTAGAGCTCCATCATGGGCTCCCTGACTTGACGATCATCATCGTCGTCACTCGCATCGTCGTCGTCATCCGAGTGGGAAGGCGAGGAGATCGGTAGCAGATACTGAATCGACGACGTCATGGCGTTTGATGAGCTCTTTTCATGCATTGCGTGGCCAGCTCGGCCCCATGATGGCCATCTGAGCGTTGTGGTCAGCTTTGTGACTGAAGAGCTATTTTTAGACCGTGAAGCTATTTATAGACATTGACACTGTAGCCATTTGTAACTGAAAATGGCTACATTTGCACGCACACAGTGCTCCAAAAGTCACCCGAATGAATGAATGGCAATGCGCGGCTTCGACAATCAAATGCATGCAAATTGGTATGTGTGCGTTCGGTTATGGCGTGGCTATCGACGATGAACACGCGCGCGTGGGCTTCTATATCTGTGTTAGTAAAATGTGTGTCTAGTGCGCGAAGCCCTTGCTGGCCTTGAACTTCTTCTTGGCGATCGTCTTGGGGTTGAAGCGGCCGCGCTTGTGCATCTGCTTCCACTTCTGGCGACCCGCCGTGCTCTTACCCACGCCGTAGTTGCCGAACGTGATGCGGTCCTCCTCCTTCACCGGCTTCTTCGCCTTCTTCTCCTCCCCGTCATTGCCATCGTCGTCGTTGCCGGCGTTGCGCACCACGTCGTCGTGCTCGCCCTCGTCGCCGTGCGTGAATGTGTGCAGCGGGTCATTGTCTGTTCGTCGCTTGCCGTCCTTGTTGTTTAGACGCAGGCGCTTGCTCGTCTTGGACTTCTTCTTCTGCGGGCCCGCGGCCTGAAGCGCGATGGGCACTAAATAGTCCGGCACAGTCGCCAAATGCGGCTGCACGCGCGCCGTGCCGATAGCCTTGTCGTGCTCGAGAATGTTGAGGTCACGCGGGTTCGCCTCAAAGTGTGACACGAGCTTCTCCGAGTTCAGGATCTCCTTCTTCACGTCCGCGAGCTGCGCCTCGCGCACCGCGACCGTCGTGACAGCGCGGCGCACGTCCTCCACACGGTACCGGAAGCAGTCGATCTCCTTGAGGTCGAACGAGAGCTCGGCCGGCTGCTGCAGCAGGTCCTTGGAAGGAGTCATTACGGGCTTCTGGCTCGCCTGCACGCGGTCGAGCGCACGTTTCTGCTTGGCGTCCGCGATGCTCAGCAGCGACAGCGCCGTGCCCTTCGCGCCACCACGCGCCGTACGCCCGATGCGGTGCGTGTACGCGCGCACGCTCTTGGGAAAGTCGACGTTGATGACGAAGTTCACGCCGCGGAAGTCCACGCCGCGCGATACACCGTAGGACTCGTCGCGCTTGCGCTTGTTCGCATTCTTCTTCTTGTTCGCGGTCAGCTTTTCAGTAGATTCCTCCTCCTCGTCTTCGTCGGCATCCTCATCGTCCATGCTTTCGTCTTCATCTTCATCGCCATCCTCGTCATCTTCGTCGGCGTCAGAGTCCTGCTCGACATTGGCCTCTTCGTCGTCTTCCTCAACGTCGATCTCGGCTTCTTCACCATCCTCGTCGCCTTCGACCTCTTCGTCGTCCGTGTTCTCCTCATCGTCATCCTCCTCTTCGTCATTGTCGTCTTCCTCTTCTTCATCCGACGACTCGCCCACGTCGCGGTCCACACTGTCGTCCGTGGCGATTAGGTAGTCAAAGAGCCCGCGGTTGTACTCCTCAATGATGTGCTGGCGCGAGTTGTGCGGGAGCTCAGCGTTCAGCACGGCACTCTTGATGATAAACTGCTCGAAGAAGAGCTTGAGGCGGTATGCGGCCTCGGTCGAGTTCACGAAGAAGATCACCTTGCCCTGGATCACGCCCAACTTGATGAGCGCGTAGAGCAGCAGGTCTTTGTCCGCCTGTGCGACGGGCAGGTAGTACTGCTGCAGCTTGCCGTCAGTCTCACCTTCCTCGAGCTTCACGACCGCTGGGTTGTGCAGCACCGACTTCTTGAGCTTCTCAAGCTCGGGACTGAGCGTCGCGGACATGCAGAAGTTCTGGCACGCCTTCGGCAGGTGGTTGAAGATCGTACGGATGTCCTCACCATAGCCGAACGAGAGCACCAGGTCGGCCTCATCGATAACGAGCGTCTGCACCGAGTCCTTGAGCTTCAGGTTGCCAGCTTCCAGGTGAGCGACCAATCGGCCGGGGGTCGCAACGACGATGTCCGGCACGTCACGGAGAAGCGCCTGCTGCGCGTTCATGCTCTGTCCACCGAGCGCCAAGAGACTCACGACGTCGTTGCAGTAGTACATGAGCTCGCTCATGTGTTTCTTGATCTGCTCCACAAGCTCCTTGGTCGGCACAAGCACGAGCGCCTTCACAGACGGCTGCAGCGCGCCGGCACTCGACTGGTCCTGCTTCTGCTGCAAGATCTTGTGCAGCAACGGCAACGCGAACGCGGCCGTCTTGCCGGAGCCCGTACGCGCGCGCACGAGCAGGTCCTTACCCTGCATGGCCAATGGGATGCAGTGCACCTGCACGAGCGTCGCGTACACGAAGCGCATCTTGGCGACGGCCTTGGTGAGGCGGCGGTCGAGCCCGAAGTCGCACGACGCGAACGTCTGCTTCGCATCGAGGAGGTTCTCGCTCACTTTGCCGAGCTGCGGGTCGCTCATCCTGGTCGACTGCTATGTGTTGTGGTTGGTGATTGCTGCTGCTGCTGCTGTCAATGAAGGGAACGAGTTCACCCAGAGACGCTCAATGCGCTTGGTATCGTCTCGCAATAACGCTTCGAGCTCACTCGATGGAATTGACTGGACGCCAGTGAGGAATACCGGTATCTTAAATCAAAACCGGTATTTCGCTTTTTAGCATTTCCGGTTACCTCTACTAACAGTATCACATCATTGTATCTATTCAGACAGGTAAACTAGACATCTTCTGCTATTGTATCATTTTTAACAGGTTTTTTGCTACGGGCACTTATATAACCTTCAAACAACTGCTAGTCGACAACGCTTTTCAAACGTTCAAAACGCGAAAAAAAGGACAGCACCCGCCATTTTTCGCGCTTTTGTGCGTCGGCCAAATCAACAACACCAACAAGAGAGAAGCGCCACGCAGGACGGGACGATGAGCTCAGGCGGCGCGATCTCCGGCGGTGCCATCAGCGTGAGCATGAGCACCGGCAGCGGCAGTAGCAGTGCATTACCTCCTACTAACAGCACAACAGCAACACCGACGGTCGAGTCCCACGTGCAGGTGGCGGTGCGTTGCCGACCGCTGAACGAGCGTGAGAAGGCGGCGGGGCGGCCGCCCGTGCTGCAGTGCAAGACCAACTCGAACGAGATCGCTGTGGCTAAGCGCAAGACCTACTCGTTCGACAAGGTCTATGGCCAGTACTCGACGCAGAAGGACGTGTTCAAGGCGACGGTCAAGCCTGTGGTGGACGAGGCGCTCGCGGGCTACAACTGCACAGTGTTTGCGTACGGCCAGACGGGCACGGGCAAGACCCACGTAATTGACGTCTCCCATATTGCCGATTGTCAGGGCTGCGATAAATTAAACTGACGATGCGATTGTTGCTATAAATGTAGACGATGCAGGGCGCGCTCTCGCCCGACGACGAGATGGCGGGCATCATCCCTCGCTGCGTGCGCTACATCTTTGACGCGCTGCAGTCGAGCAGCCAGGAGTACAGCGTCAAGGTGTCGTTCCTGCAGCTTTACAACGAGGAACTCAAGGACCTACTCGCGCCAGAGTCCAAGAAGCTGCGGCTCATGGAGGACCCGAAGCGCGGCGGCATCTACTGCCAGAACCTGCTGGAAGTCACGACCACGACCGCCGGACAGGTCTTTGAGTTGCTCGAGGCCGGCGTGAAGAACCGCATCACGTCCGAGACGCTCATGAATGAGAACTCGAGCCGCTCGCACAGCATCTTCACGATCCGCATTCACAGCAAGGAGAGCAACCCGGGTGGTGAGGACCTGATCAAGACCGGCCAACTCAACCTCGTGGATCTCGCTGGCTCCGAGTGTGTGGGCCGCTCCGGCGCACGCAATGCGAGAGCGCGTGAAGCGGGCAACATCAACCAGAGTCTGCTGACACTCGGCCGCGTCATCACTGCGCTCGTGGACAACCACCCACACATCCCGTATCGCGATAGTAAGCTCACCCGCCTGCTGCAGGAATCGCTTGGTGGACGTACAAAGACGACAATTATCGCGACGCTCGCTCCATGTGCCGACAGCATCGACGAGACGCTGAGCACGCTCGAGTACGCGTACAGGGCGAAGAACATCAAGAACAAGCCCGAGGTGAACCAGAAGACGACGAAAGCTGGGCTACTTAAAGAATACGGCAACGAGATTGAGACGCTGCGCAATGCGCTGCAGGCGGCGCGCTCCAAGGACGGGATCTACTTGCCGCCTGCTCAGTTTGCCGAGATGCAGGAGCGCATATCCGGTCAGGCGGTGCAGCTTTCAGAGCTGGAAGACGAGCTCGAGGTTCGTAACAAGGCGTGTAAGGAGCTCGAGGAGGAGATGGAGCACCAGAAGGCGGACATAAAGCAGATGGAGAAGGCTAAGCAGGACGCCGAGGATAAACTGGCGCAGGTGCAGAGCGAACTCGTAGAGACGCAGGAAAGACTGGAGCTCACGAGTGTGAAGTTGGCGACGACTGAAGACGAACTGCACGCGTTCCAAGAGAATGAGAAGGTGCTGCTGGCGAATGGCGAGAAGGCAGCAGCGCTGTTCAAGGAGAGCGAGGAGCGAGCGGTGCGCTTGATGGAGAAGATCGGTACGTATCTTTGTGTGGGAATGTTGTGCTTCTGCTTGCTCTGGTAAACGCTAACAATTGCCGGTGGTTATCAGAGCGCAAGCGTCGTGTGGCGGAGACAAACAGCAGCTTGGCGAGTTCGTTTTCCGAGAAGTCGGCTGCCCAGATCGCCGCTTTCCAGGAGAGACTGCAGCATCACCATGGAGAGCAAGAAGCATTCGCGTTGGACGTGTCAAAGTCCCTTGAGCAGCTCCAATCTGCGTATTCGGCTGACTTGGAAGAGTTGGTGAAAGCACTGGGGAGTTTGCAGACACTGGTGAGTGCCAGACGCGAGCAGCAGGAGAAGGAGAGTGAAAATGAACGCCAGGTGAACAAGCAGCTTTCGGACAACTTCGAGCAATCCATCAACGAGAAGGAGAGCGCGATGCAGAGCGATCTCGAAATGCTGGTCAACCTGAGCTCGAGTCACGCTTCCAAGATCGCGAAAGAGCTTGATGTGGCAAAGGAGCAGAGCGTCAAGTTCCTGGAAGACGTGGAGATGAAGCTCTCCCACTCTCGGACTGAGATGGCGCAATTTCTATCGGACCAGAGTCAGAAACTGCTGGAGCTTCAAGCGACGATCGACGAGTCCATTGAGGAGCAGACAAAGCAGGTGCAGGCAAACAAAGAGAGTCTCGTCGCTGCGTTGAAGGACACGCACGAGAAGCAGCAGCACGAGCTGGTGGAGATGAAGAAGCAGCTCACGCTCTACGTCGACCAGTGCGTCGCTACGCAGGCAGAGAAGCTTCAGGAGCAGACGTCGTTCATCGAGAAGAACGCGACAGATCAGGAGCAGCAGCTTAAGAGTGTGCGGAATGTGACGGAGCGTGATATCCTGACGTCTGTGAAGGCGCTTTCCAGTCAAAACACCAAGCAGGAGACAACCTCTACAGAGTTGCAGGAACGTGTTGTCACCATGCGAAGCGAGATCAACGAGGCTGGCGCTCGTCACGGTGAAACTATCAAATCGCACCTGGGAGAACAGAAACAATCGATCGAAAGAACAGCGCAGAGTGACAGTGCTTCCAGCAAGAAGCTGTTGGGGCTTGTGGCTGAGCAGAGCAGTGCCAATACTGCAGCAATTGACACACGGCAGGCTTCAACTAGCGCGTTCATCAACAACCATGAAGAGCTCCGCTCAACATTGTCAGGTGGCTACTTGACATTGCAAAAGGGTCTCGAAAGCAACGTCGGAGCTACAAAGAGGAAATTTGAGATGGTGTCGCAATTGGCGGAAACGATTGTCGAAGATGCGACCAAGGACTCAACTCAGCAGCGTCACCAGCTCGAGGCGTACATGAAGAAGCAAAAGGTAGAGCGTCGATCCTACTAGCTTGCGCAACTGTATGATATTATGGTTCTCGTTCTAACTGTTTTGCTGAAACTTGAACAGATCGACGAAGCGACTGGTTCGACACCAGCGAAGAAGAGTTTCTCGTTCCCATCCTTCCAAGCCACGAAGACCGCAACTGAAAGGGACTCTGAACGTGGTTCATTTGGACAAAGACTGGAAGAAGCCTCGAGTCTGAAATTGTTCGTTGGCACGTCCAAGGCGAGCACTGCGAGCACCAGTAGCGTCCATTCCAACGAGAGCGACGAAGATCCAGCGGACAACAGTGCTCGTGGGAATGAAAACAGTCAGGAGAACGACACAGCGAGCCAAACATCAGAGGTCAGCACTAGCAGCAAATCAGCGCCACCAACACCGTCAGGTAGCAAGAGCAACCGATTTGCTCCACGTGGTATAGCTTCTGGGGTTTCTAACGACAGCAACAAACCCAAATCCGCAGCGGACCGAAAGCTCAAATTTGGAGGTAAGAGCGCTTCGTCCATTCAGGCACCGAAGAAGTTCCGATAGGAGGTCAGCGACTGGAAACTCCTACCAGTCTGCCTCGTAAGTTAAGTAAGTTTATGCGCGTGCATGTGGACCGCTTTGCATGCCAGGTTTTGAAGATTGTTGGTTACAAAAGAACTTTTCACGACGGAGCCTCGTGTTGCAATTAACTACCGCTATCATCCAGAGTCGGTCTCGTTCACTATCATCGGATTCAGGATTCAATCAGGCCGCAGTCGACAATTTTGCACGGCATGCAGGGTCGATCGTGCACTGTTTCGAGATTCCCAATCGTCAGAATCGCATACAATCCGCTCACGACGCGTCCGAATGCCACTGGGTAAATCGGAAAGCGTCCAGCAATAGCGATTGTGAGTCGATGCAGTCTCAGCACATGTGATCACAACTTGTTTTTGTACCTTTGTTGCGGTCCAGGTATGGCAACGGCGCCAGTGTGATGAAGAACTGCGAGCCGTTCGTATGCGGCCCCGTGTTCGCCATGGACTAAAGATTTACAATGCCAGCTGAGTTAGCCATATGTGATTTGCCCAGGATGAGAAATTGGAGGGCACGTACCACGATCCCCGTCGCGTCGTGCGAGATTGCGAAGCTCTCGTCTGCAAAGCTGCGGCCAAAGAGCGACCGACAGGCGCCGTCACCCTGTCCACTGCCAGCGACGTCTCCTGCCTGGATCCATCCGCCGCGGACGACTCGGTGCACGACGTTGTCCATGTAACCGAGCATGCGTGTCTCGTCCATGATGTCGGGTACTTTGTCTTGGCAGAAGGCGATGAAATTCTCGCACGTGCGCGGACAAACGCGGTGGAAGAGCTCGATCTCGACCTTAGGCAGCGCCACACCGTCCACCTCGAACGTCAGGTACACGAACTTGTTGCCTGAGAGCTGTCTGGCGCGATACAACGCCTGCTTGGCTGTCGTGCCCGCCTTGGACTGCAGCGTCTCCTCGGCTAGCTCGAGCTGTTTGTTGTATTCGAGAATGTCACGATGGCCACCAAATGCCGCGATCGCCAGGATCTCACTACGGGAAAGCTGCGTCTTCTCCACTAGGAGCTGCAGAAGCCCTTCCTCGCCCTCGACGTACTTGGTGCCGCCATTCACGAGCAGAAATGGGTGCGCGTGTTGCTGGTGCTTGAGTCGTTTCTCCTTTGGGATCACGTCCTTGTGGGTCTCGAGAAATTCGAGATACTCGGATTCCAATACACCATGCACGCGTGGGAGTAGCTGCGTGTGCTCCACCGAGAGCTCGTGCAGGATCAACCGGCAGCGCTGGTACTGCTCGTCGCGCAGCAGGCCCACGAGCTCGCAGATCAGGCTGTCCATGCTTGTTTCTAATGGCTTGAACAACAATGTGAGTCAGTCAATCAGTGTCTAATGGCAATGACAATGGCAGTGGCCAGTCGGCGAGCTATTCCAAGTACGTGAACCTGCGAAAGACAAGAGGCAGGAGAAACCGCTACCACCGACAGGCTCATGCCGCGCAGAGCTAGACAAATCTCCACACAAGCAAGCCTCCTCTAACAAGACCCAGGCACGCACCCAACTCAAGTCTCTTCAGTCGTATCCTTTGTATCGATCTGTCACTTTGACTTGCGCTCCTTTACCTTCTCAAGAGCACATCACTCAGTCTTCATCTCTTTCTCTCTCTCTTTCTCTCTTGTTCAACTGTAACTGGAGATTTAGACCTTGCTGTAGTCCATCTTAGACTCGAGCTTCTTGGTCTCGCCCAGCTTGCGCGCCGCCTTCATAAAGTCCTCCTCGAGCACGTAGTCGCGCTCGGCGCGGATCGCGAACACACCAGCCTCTGTGCACACGTTGCGGATGTCGGCGCCATTGAAGCCGTCCGTGAGCTTCACAATCGATTCATAGTCAATCTCGCCCTTCTTCGTGATCGGACCAGAGTGGATCTTGAGGATGTCCATACGCGAGGCTTCGTTCGGCAGCGGAATCTCGATCTTGCGGTCTAGACGACCCGGACGCAGCAAAGCAGGGTCCAGAATGTCCGGTCGGTTCGTCGCCATCACCATCTTGACCTGGCCGAGCGCGTCGAAGCCGTCCAGCTGGTTTAGGAGCTCCATGAGCGTGCGCTGGATCTCGCGATCTGCCGACGTGCCTTCCGAGAAACGACTGCCACCGATGGCGTCGATCTCGTCCATGAAGATCACGCACGGTTGGTGGTCGCGCGCGTAGCCAAACATCTCGCGAATCACGCGTGCGCTCTCGCCAATGTACTTGTCCACGATCGCACTCGCCACCACCTTGAGGAACGTCGCGTTAATGTTGCACGCCAACGCACGCGCCAGCAAAGTCTTGCCCGTGCCAGGGGGTCCATACAGTAGCACGCCCTTTGGCGGCTTGATGCCCACACGCAAAAAGAGCTCCGGGTTCGTGAGTGGCAGCTCGACCACTTCGCGCAGCTCGCGAATCTGCTCGTTGAGCCCACCGATGCTCGAAAAGGACACGTTCCCGGCGTCCTCGTTGAGCATGTGATAGACCGTCGGGTCCACTTCGCGCGGCAGGTAGCGCATGATCGTGAGCGTTGTCATGTCGAGCGCCACGCGCGTGCCGGCCTTGAGCTTCGTCTTGTCCACCTTCGAGCGACAGCCCACCACGTAGCGCGGCCCGCTCGACGCCTTCACAATGAAGCGGTCGTCGTCAAGCTGACGCAGCACTTCGCCGATGATCTGGCCCACGCTCTGCATGACGACACAAATCATACTGGTCAGTAAGATGTCCATAACGACGGTTTATTTCCTCCGTTTTCTGCGTGCTAGCAACGCACCTGCAGCGCCTTCAGGTCGTCCTCGGTCTTGTTGTATTCGCGCACGAGGGCCTTGACGTTCTCACGCATGTTCTTCACTCTGCACGACCATCACGACCACCCACATCAGCACATATCGGTATAAAGAGCAGACCATATGAGCATGTTCACATAGGCCGACCGAGAAAGATCCAAAAGATCTTTCATCTTCACAGCCACAATGCGCACGAGTAGCCAACACATGGGCTCTACAGGCATTGAGAGCAGACGCACCTGGACTCCATCTCTCTGTGCTCGCGCACCTTGGCCTTGTAGGCGCTCAGCACCTGCGCGCGCTCTTCTTCCGTCGTGGACGCCGACATGCTCGCTGCTGCTTTCTTCTTCGCGTTTTAGCTCTCGAAGGGGGCAAAGGAAGCGGATCTCTCTGAGCTTGAGAGTGAGATAGTACCGTAACAGACGTCACATTCCCTCTATTATTAAGTCTATGAAGCTAAGCGTACTCTGATTATTAATTTACAGACTTAATTGATACGGTAGAGCCTTAGATAATAGAATAAGCACGATATTATATATAATTTTAAGTATTTAATTAAAATATGCAGGATTGCGGTTCAAAAAAGGCAAGCTGCCGAATGCAATGGACTTGAGCAAACTCACAAATCGCGGCAGCTCAAAGCATGCGGCTCCCAGCAACTTCGTTCCTCCATGCGCAGCGCCATCTGCGCCCCAGTGCGCTGATCACCGCCACTACCACCACTAGTAGCCAAACTACCGCTCTCTGCCATGCAGCTTTGCGCAGCAGTTCTGTTGCGATCGCGGTGGCGTCACAGCGACCAGCGTTTGCGACCTTTTCCTCCTGCTCGTCGTCTGCGCATGCGTCAACGTCTCAAGCATTGCTACAAGACGCAGCCCGTCGACGCAAGAGAAGGCCAGGCAACAACAACGCTAACCGTGCAGTCGCAGTGGCTGTCTCTACTGGCGGCTCGCGTGAAGAACAGCTCGCAGCGCTACGACTGGAGTACGACCAGAGCAATGCGTACTACAACCAGCACCTGCGAGCCGCACTCGACCGCAAGGACATCCGCACTGCTGCACGGATCGTCTCTGCACTGCGCGCACCAAGCGTCAGCGATCGCAGCGCACCATCATCGCCATTAGAAGATGATGTATGCAAGCCAGTCATCTGGACGCGCAACTACGACTCGCTGCTCTTCGAGTGGAGCCAGCGAGGAGATGTGAACCAGGTACTCGTGCTATTGGATGAGATGGTCGTGCTCAACCGCGTGAGCACACGTAGCTTCAACACGGCGCTCGTCGCGTGCAGCAAGAAGCGCAAGCTCAAGCAGGCGGTGCGCGTGCTGCAGCAGATGCGCGAGGCGGGCAAGACCCCTGGGTCATTTGCCTTCGCGAACATGATTAACTGCTGCTCGAAGGGCGACGGGAACGTGAATGCGGCCACGAAATTCTGGGACGAGATGCTAAATGACGGCGTGGAGCCGTCCATCGAGGTCGTGAACTGCATGTTGCGTGTGTTCAGTCGAGCGAGCGGCCGTTCCCAGGACGCGCTGGCGTTCTTTCGTGACGCGATCCAGGCGTTCGACTTGGCTCCTGACGCGATCTCGATATCGACTCTGGTACAGGCGCTACTTGAGGATGCCGAGACGGACGATGTCGTGGGCTTCCTGGAAGATGTACAGAGTCAACAAAAGCAGATGAAAGCTGATCTGAGCGTGCTGAACGCGGTGCTTGATGCCTGTAGGCAGCTGGAGGACTGGGAGAACGCTGCACGAGTGCAGGATCTGATCCTATCGCAGTACCAGAGCAGTAGTGATAGCAACGCGGACACCAAGCGCCTGATTGCACTATGTGAAGCCCAGGATACATCGGCGCCCTCGGTCGCGTGGACGTTCGCCGCTCGAAACACTCCGATCTCTACACGAGACAAGCAAAAGGAGCTCCTAAAGAAGGAGAAGCAGAGCTCCGCGCACTTACGAAAGGTGCTTCAGGAGATCCTCTCGGCGCTTGAAGACAGTGGAGACGAGATCAGCTCGCTATTTTCGATATTGAGGCGCGTGGAGAATCTGAAGCAGTGGGAGCGAGTCTTCGTGGCGAACCCGATTGACGACGTTGAGAAATTCGTCCGCCTGTGCCAGCAACTTGAGAACGCCGCAGTTGAGGACAGAGAGACATCTGAGTCTCCTCTTCTAGGCGTGGAGATGTACAATCTCTTCCTGTTTGCGCTGGCAAGACACGCCGACAAGCTCGAGACTGCGCTCCAGACGTTAGACGAGATGATTGAAACGCAGAACGTGGACAAGACGAGCTTCAACAACGTCTTGGCCATGTGTAGTCGCTTCGGACGCCTTGAGTCCGCAGAACAGGTGCTGGAGAAGATGAAGAAGAGTTTGGAGTGTCCGCCCTCGACGTTTTCCTACAACGCAGTGCTCAACTGTTGTGCACTCAAGCGCGACGTGACTAAGGCAGAGAGCTACTATGAAGAGCTCAAAACCCAGGGTCTGCTGCCGGATGTTGTCACGATCAACACGCTGCTGAAGACCTACGCTTCCATGACGAAGGGGGTGTCAGAGAGACACAAAGCACATCTACTGGGCGAGAAGGGTGAGAAGAAGCCTGAGTCAAGCTACGCCCGGCGCGCGCTCAAGCTCTTCCAGCGAAGCTCTCGGAAACTCAACATTGAGCCCACAGCCGCAACGTACTTCTCGCTCTTCCGGGTGTTTGTACAGGAAGTCGACCGGGTCACTGCGTTCGATGAGGAACATAAAGACGAAGTAGACGATGATGACTATGACGACGGGCTCCATGACCAGATCACTCCGCTTATCAAGCGCATTTGTGGTGATGCACCCGTCGAGCGCCTGGATAGTGCCGTGTTCAATGCCGCAATCGACTACTTTCAGCGCCTTGGGGATGTCAAGATTTGCTTCGACCTGTTCAACACCATGAAGCAAAGGGGCTTTGAGCCAAACGACACGACGTTGAGTCTATTGTTTGCAGCGTGTGCTCGCGAGGAGCAGGTGGACACGGGGCTCAAGTTCCTCCACTACCTCATGGACGAGCAGAACTTCCGGCCGACGATCGACGTGTTGAACGGCGCAATCCAGTTGTGTGCGAGCTCGGGCTCGCCCCAGAATGCACTGGAGCTCTTCAATGGAATCCAGTCGTCAGGAGGACTGTTGGCAGCCAATGAAGCCACGTTTGAGCATTTGATTCACGCTTTTGGGCGTCAGGGCGACATCACACGAGCGCTCGAGTATACACACGCGATGAAGGAGCAGCTCGGGTTTGCGTCAATCAACGCGTACAACAGAGTTCTCCAGGCGTGTGCGACGGCTAGCGCGCCACTGGAGGCGCTGGAGATCCTGCAGCACATGGGGGAGCACGAAGGGTTGGAGCTGAATGTTGTGTCATACAACATGGTGCTCAAGGCCTTCGCGAAGGCGACGCACAAAAGGAGCCAGGAGGAAGAAGACGACAGTGATGACGAGTATGAAGATGAAGAAACTGGTGACGTCTTTGACGATGAGGACTATGGTGATGATGAAGATGACGCCATCGACAGTGGTAGAGACGAAGGTGAAGAAGCTCAGGAGCGCGCATACGCCGCAGTCGACGCTGAAGCGCGTCGCGCAGAGGCTGAGAAGGTGCGCAACCTGATTTCAGGGCTCCTGGAGGACATGCACAACAACGGAATCCCACCATCCTCGATCATATACACGCGCGCGATTGCAGCGTGTGCGATGCGCGGCGATACGGACGGCGTCTTGCTGTTCTTCGACAAGCTCTTACACAGTGGACACGGCTCAAGCGAAGTCGCAAAGCTGCTCTCGGAGTCAAGTCTCCAGAACTACCTGAAAGCCTGTAGTCGCGCCAAAGACCTTGACCGCGCAACTGACGTCATGAAACTTCTGAAGGAATGGCACTACACAAGCGGCAACGCCATTTCTCCCCGTGTCATCCTGCAGCTACTCAACACGCTCGAGAATCTTGGGCAGTGGCGTCGCGCCGTCGTGGTTCTGCGCGACCTGGAGGCGACCTACGGCGTGCGGCCGAATGTCGTGTTCTTCAACCGCGTGATGGAGATGTGCAACGCCGCGGGCGAGTTCTCCTTCGTAGACCAGATCTTCACGACCATGCGCGACGCCGTGGCCTACCGCATCTTCCCGACGTCACAGAGCTACATCGAAGCGATTTTTGCGGCTGAGCAGCGCGAAGAGTGGGTGCAAGCGACAAATTTGTTTATGGAAATGCAGAACAAATGCACAAAGGACGACATCTCGCCCGCGCAGCTACAAAAGATCGCGCTCGGACGGTATAGCGAGGGCCGCCACAAGCTGTAGAGGTACTACGTAGTACGATGAGCTACTCGTCGTCTTCGTCGTCCAGAAGGAGCCCGACCATTTCCTCCTTCGGCGTGAGCGGTGCACGCATGCCGTACTCGGGGCTACTGTTGCTCGTGGCGTTGGCACTAGCCCCCGCGTTGTAGATCGACTGGTCGGACGCGTTGAAGTGGAAGACGAGACCGCCGAAGACGAGCACGAGCGACGCGATGCCGAAGACGACGTCCCAGCGGCCCGTGGCGGCCAGGATCTTGCCCGTGACGACGTTGCCGACGATGCCCGGGATAGTCGCGAACGTGTTGGAGACGCCCATGACGTGCGCCGCGTGATTGGGGCCGATGTCGATCATGTTGACCCAGTAGCCGGCCATGGACGCGCGGCTGCAGTAGAGCGTGAGCGAGAGTAGCGCCACGGCGCTCGGCGCGTCGGTCGCGAAGCGCATCGAGAACAAGAAGGATGCTGAGCCGAAGAAGCCGATGCCGTTCATAAGCTGGCGCACGTGTAGCACGCGGAAGCCGCGCGCCACGAGGATGTCTCCCAGCCGCCCAAAGAGCAGCGCGCCGATGTAGCCGCAGATGTACGGCAGCGCCGCCGAGATGCCATTCTTGCCCAGGTCAATGTGCAGCACCTGACGGAAGTAGAGCGGGATCCAGCCGAGCAGCACGTACCAGCTGTAGTTGTAGCAGAAGTGCGCGATGTAGATCGCCCACGCGGGTCGCGAGGTTAGCAGCACCTTCCACTGGAACGCCTCATGCTCGACTGTGGCGCTGCTCTGGAACTGCCGACGGTGGCTCACAGGGTCAAGCGCCCGGTTTGCGAGGATGAAGTCCTTTTCCGCGCGCGAGATCGTTGAGTCACGCTCCGGGTTGCTCACGCCGAAGACGAGGAAGACGGCAACCCAGATGAAGCTCAGCACGCCAAAAACGATAAAGATGCGCTGCCAGCCGCTCGCCTCGAGGATCGCGGACGACACAATAAGCGCCGTAATTGTGCCGAGGTCAGCGCCGCTCGAGACCAGTGCCACGAGCCGACTGCGTTCCTGCAACGGGTACCATGCACCTGAGATCTGGTGCATGCACGGGAAGAGGATGCCCTCGCCCAGCCCCATGCCGGCGCGCGCGAAGAAGAGGCACCACGAGCATTTCGCCACGAACACGGTCGAGAGATCGAAGAGCGTCCAGACGACCACGCCCGTGAGCAGCACGACCTTAGCGCCGAGCTTCGTTGCAAAGTATCCACCGAGAAGCTAGTGGGGAAGAATAGCACGTGAAGACAGGAGTGCGTGAATAACAACACATCTAGAAGAAGCGAGTCAAAGTGCAAGAAAGTGTGCTTACCTGAGTTGCCATGTAGCCATAGAAGAACGCGGCGAGCACTTGGCCCTGCTCCTCCTTCGAGTCGACAAACGACGGCAGCGCAATGCCAATGTTCGTCCCTACACAGCAGTCAGTAGATACCCATGGCGTTAGCGTTCAGACGTATGATAGGCAGGCTGCATTGAGCACGAGAAGAAAGTCAGCAAACTGCAAGCCGATGACAGGACACGATACGTACGGTCAGCGTAGCAGATCGTGGTGACCCAGAGGCAGAGCAGTGCCGTCACGTAGCGCTTCCTGCCCACGGGCGTCGCTGTCGTCGCTGGGGAGCGCTTGCCGACGTCGCCAGTGGTCTCCATCGCCCTCATCGTCGGAGCGTGTGTGGTGGGATCTGACGAAGAAGAAGTGAGAGTGACCGGGTCAGATCGCAAGGGCGACGCTTGATGACGCTCATCAACCCGCAAAAATGTAGTGCCCCTCATTCTTTTTTCGAGGTTCAAATGTGGTCAAATCCTCTCTAATTGGAAGTATTGCTTTATTTAATACATCAATAGTGAAATTGTAAGTCAAAAATTCTTCTTTAAATGGTATGTGTCTACAATATTATAATTGATGGATGTGGATGCTGGAAGAAGACGCATCAATAGTTGCACTGTCGACCACTGTACGCCCTCAAGACTTGGTTTCACTATGGACGAGATTGTCGATTGACGAAAAGCGGTGAAAGGCCGGCGGGCGCATCGCGTGAGCTAATTTTGAGCTGAGCGCGCTTTTGAATTTTGAAAAGGACGAAACACGACCGCTTGACAACCAAAGCCCAATCAAAGCACCAAGGCGCGAAGCGAAGAGCGACACTTCCACAGCAGCACAAGCACCAGGAGCAACAGAGACACACAAAGACAATGGACGTGAGCGCACGGGAGGAGAAGACCACCCCAAGTGACGCCGCTGAGCCAGTAAGCACGCTGAACGAGAACGCGACGTCGACGGCTGTGAGCGACAAGAGCGACGCCACAGACGCGCAAGTGGAGGAGACGGCTGAAGCGGAGCAGGACAAGGACGCCTCTGCTGCTATTGATGGTGGAAATGGCGCACAGCCAGAAGAAGCGGACAAGAGCGACGCCGAGAGCACGCCTAGCGCTACCACTGACACGGCCTCCCCTTCAAAGCGCGACGAGAAGGAGCCGGAAACCGAGAAGCGCGCGTCTAGCGACGAGACCCCGCAGCCAAAGCCGATCAAGCGCGCTGCTGCTGGCTCCATGGGGAAGTTGAGCGTGAAGGACCACAGCACTACGTCAGGAGCGAAACGAACGCCTGTCGCGAAGATGCCAAGCGGCACGAAAGTGTCCAGCAACAGCAAGAAATTCGATGTGATTCACGCCAAGCAGCTCGCGAAGGAGCCGACGATCTACGAGCACGACAAGGCGAAGAAGGCGAAGGCAGACACTTTACTGCAGTCGGTGACGCGAGCGACGCGTAGCTCTGCAAGAAAGATCGTGTCTGCGAAAGCGAAGGACGAGCCGACTGGCCCTGTTGCAAAGAAGATCGTGTTCAAAGCCACTCGCAACCACGTGAGCGTCCTCGACCGACCGACGATCTCCAGCAGTCTGAAGCGCGCGGAGACAAAGCAGGCGACCAAGGAAAAAGCGGGATCCGCTCACAAGGGACCGCAGCCCAAGGTCGCGCCGTTCACGTCGACTGTGACCGCTGGACCAAAGATGAGTGCGCCACTTGCAGCGTCAGCAGCAGCAACGAAGACTGGAGCCAAAGCTGCCGTGGACGCCAAGCCCAAGCACTCGCTCAACTACAAGCCGTACACGGGTCCACTGCCGAAATACAAGGAGGACCCGATCTTCTCGCCTGTGAACAAGGAGAAGATCGAGGCGGCCAAGCAGCCACTGAGGAGCGTGCACACACCCGCGAAGAAGGGCAAGGGGAACGTGAAGCCCGCGCCAGCGAAAGCTACGCCATCCAAATCCACGGCGGGCCGCACGCCCATCAAGAAGGCGAGCTCGTCGGCGCAAGTCACGACCAAGGCCAAGGACGACCGACGAGCCAAGTTCATCCAAGATTCTAAGACAAACGCGACCGCGGCGCGCCAGTCTCCACGTCGCGCCGTCAATGCTGCCAAAGCGTAGGTAATTAGTACGCAAGTCCACACACAGCCAAGTCCATTCGCGTTTGCAAACGTAGCAGCCTCCATAACCAAGCGCTTGTGCCGCTACTGATTTAATTTGTTTCCTTTACCTTACATACACAGAGCTTTTCATGCGAGGTTTCATGGGCATGTGTGCATTGCAACAAGACTATCAGAGACACTCAAAGAGGCTATGAATTCTTGGGTACGCGACCAAAGCGTCAGCACACGACAGGCACTTCGTGTACTCACTCGCGCACATTCTTGAGCTCCAGATCACAGAAGGATGTGACCTCGCCCCGGGGCACTCTCTTGATGACGTGCGACCCCAGCGCATTGAATATATGCACCGTTCCACCACTCCTGAAGCCCTTGCCTGACAGGTTCGCAGATCTGGATCACATGACGAGGCAATTGCCAAATACCAGATTTTCACTTAGATGTCAGCCAGGAGCCAAGATGACTACTCGGGGAAGTCCACATTTGGTAGTCCGCAAATACCGTGACAACCACACCGAGCTGGTGTTTGCTGGTCAGCGCGCTTGCAATGCCACAGTGCGCCAAAATGTAGATCTCCATGTCGATTGACCGGGCTGCCTTGTTGATCGTGCTCAGGATGAAAGCCAAATAGTTAGGATCCAGAGGGTCAGAAAACTTCAGCGTGATGCACCCGTGGGGCATGCTTCCGTGAAGCAAACTCGCCCCCTGCAACCGAGCCAACAATCCATTGAGTCACCGCTCAACAGTTTTCACTTCGTCGTCGCTTCGATTGGTCATCTTAGCCAAGCGCTACTCCTTCCCGCGCCTGACAGCCTGAGTCAAGGCGCCATAGCTCACGTGGACGATGAAAGCAGCCAGTTCGACTTTTACGCGAGACGTCAGAGTGCCAGAAGAAAGCTAGCTCTTTCTGCTCCGGCGTCATCCGGGGCCATTTCACCGCGATGTGCTGTTGCTCGCGTAGCCGCTGGACGTTACAAGGTTCTGCCGCTCCCTCACGCGCTGCGAGCAAGTGGAGAGTTCGAGCTGCTTCTCTGCCAGCTCCGTACGTGCTGTGATGCGAGTCGGGATCAGCCTGCACGACGGAAGCGGGAATAGCACGCACTCGCGCAAATGAAGGCAGGGCAGGCACTGGGGGGCGAATCCGCGATGGCGCACCCCGGTCGATCACAGGCTGGTCCGGGATCAGCTCTGGCATCGCGTTGGACTCTCGCCAAGCCCCCTCAAATCGTCGTCGGCCGTCGC
>JAASGO010000121.1:0-46090 GCA_023334245.1 Globisporangium cederbergense | reverse complement strand
CGTCCTCACAGGTTTGGTTGTGTCCAACGGCCCAAGACAGCGATCAGAGTGGAAAGCTGATGGTTCTCTGGTAGGATTCAGTTTGTGATGGGTCATCTCCACATTCGCCACGACGTCAGGCTCACACGCTCCTCCATATTCCCCACCCATTCGGCAAGGTCAGCATCGGCAAAGTCTCGTTGCTCGCCAAGTTGCTCTTGATTCTCTGGCAACTGGAGCGCAATGCAGGCGACGGCAGGGGCGGGTTCTGTCGTTTCCAGGAGGGGCGGGCTCGTCACGGCCGGGAACGCGCCTCGTCAGAGTAGAGTGGGTCACGGCCAACGCATTGGCCACGCGCTGTATAGTAAAGCCGGGTCGCATTACGAGCACGAGGAGGGCTATAACCATCATGTCGAAGGTAATGGGGCGATGGGTGCGTCGCGGCATCTTTCTTGTTCTTGCTACGTAATTTGAATGACCTTGATAGATAAAGTCGTACCGTATATCCTCATATTTAATTTCCTACGTATCTAGCTGGACACCATTTAGCTCACGTATTTAGCCGTGTGGTTCTTTGACATGTCCAAAGCAGGCGGATCTCCCGAATCATCCCTAAACAAACGTTCGCTGAAGTCTTGGGTTTTCAGAGGCTCGAAGGTCGAACCTCTAACGATTCTGAACGACGACACCTCCGCTTGGTTACTGTTCAATGGGCATTCCCGCTATAGTTTACGCATCAAGAAACAAGGCGCGCGCAACATTGTGTTGTTTGGGGGTTACACCGGACGCAGACAATAACCAGTCCGCAAGCCAACAAGCGAAGAGCTCCTAATCGGGAAATGGGTAGTGGGAAGCGCAGCACGAGCTCACCAGCACCGCTGCAGCACATGTACATCCTTGAGGGCGGCCTGCTCGTCGTGGGCAACCTGCTCAAGACCGACGCCTGGGTACACGACGAGGTGCCCACGCACTGTAACGTGTGTGTGCAGCAGCTCCTGCCGTTTCGACGTCGCCACCACTGTCACACGGTGCGTTCTGCTCATGTTCTACCCATAATCATTGCGTTTGCACATGACGAGCTGACGAGCTCTCGGTTGCGATCGTTTGTTATGTTTGTTTTATAGTATCACCAGCAGCAAGTGGAGATGCACTGCCTCACAGCGCGTCGAGTGATGGTGTCGTGTCCGAGAACGCCCAGGCGCGCGCCATGCGTCACAACCAGTTTTCTCATGAAGTGAGGACGTGTCAGTGCAAACAAAGAACCGGAACAGCTTCGGTAAACAGAAACTAGATTGGATAGTGCAGTTTTGGCATCCTGCACAGACGAGTGAACACGTCACTCGTTGTCTGAGATCTTGTTCACTCGATTTTTCTCACGCTCTCTGCGTTGTGTCATGCTCCTTGCCAACTGCGCCAAGCAAACATTTCCATTGCTTGTGCGAATGGAGATTTATTAAGTGTGGCTTGTTTTTCTATTTCTTGCCTTCAACAGTGTTCACTGCGGTGTGAACGTCGGGCCGAGTTGGACAGACCCGCGGGATGATGATACCATATGAGCGCTCTTCTTCATGCGTTCGTTCGAGAGAAGCGTACCCGTCAAGCTTGACATAGGATGCCGCACCTAGCTAGCCTATCAAGTATACTACCGTTCACATTGGACCGACTGAGCCCTGCCCCATCAGGCAGCAGCAATGCTACACTAGCACTCTTTCTACAAGGCCGCCTATTCTGCAGACTATTTGTGGCGCTCTCACTGTAGCAAAAAAGAATCCCCCACACCAAAAAGCCGCAAAAAAGATCCCATCAGCCACGCTCTTCTGCTCACGCTCGCGAGGGCGACAAGTCACAGAAAACTGCATTTTCACGACAAGAGCCCGCGATCGCCACCGGACCCCCACACAGCACACAGCGCATAGCACACAGCGCATAGCACACAGCGTACAGCGTACAGCGCACAGCACACGACGCATGCGCACGAGGAAGCCGCATGGCTCTTGAAAATTCTCCCTCTTTCTCTCTATCCACGACCAGTCAGCCAGCTGGTCTTCTCCGCTGCGTGTCAGGTGCGACCATCACTCTGCATCAAGGAGCTCTCTCTTCTTCGCTCGGACCGGTCAGCATTTGCTCGCTCTGCCTGTGACGACACGACCGGATTGCAAGGGGCCACCACTTCACCACTCACTCACTTTGCGACTTTCGCTCTCTCTGGCGAGTGTCGTGCCTGCGTGCCCGTCTCCTTTGAACCGCCGTCAACACCTGTCGGCTCCGCTCCGCCCACAGTCCAACCGTCCAGTCAGTCAGTGGGTTTTTCGTCGCGCGCGCAGAGACGAGATTACGAGTGGGTGAACGTGCACCTCCGTCGTCTTCGCTTCTTCCCGCTCAGGCGCGCGCGCTCTCGTGCAATCGCCAATCGCCACTTGCCAGCCACTCGACGACTTTCTCCACAGGCTCACAGCCTACCTCAACCGTCAGCTCGGGGTCTCTAGCAGCGAGTCATCTGGCCATGTCGAAGCGCTTCGCGAACCCGTTCCCGCCGCTGCAGCTCACGCCCGAGGACGCGACGCAGCTCGAGGGCCTCGCGCATGCATTCATCCGGAGCTCCATGGAGCAGTACGAGCGCTTCGCATTCGACAGACAGCATGAGGTGGATGAGCGTAGGTGGAAGCATGTGATGCAGCGCGAGAGCGTCCAGGTGTTCGCCGAGCGCCGCGAGAAGGATATCCTCTCCGGTGTCGACCTACCAGATGCGCCTGTGACGTCGACCACCAGCGCGGACCTCCCGACGCTGCTGCTCTGTGGGACGATCGCGGGAAAGTTGGACGACGCAATCTTCGGCTACGTGTGCCCGACACTCGACTGGATGCGCATCAAGACGTCGTACATCGAAGACCAGCTCGTGGGCTCGGCCGTGCTCGAGACGCTCATCCGGCCGTCGCCCGACGACCCGTTCCGCTCGCTCACGATCAAGTGGATTGAGAAAGGTCGTCCGCTGCACGTGCGCGCGATCTCCAAGAACCGCGACTTTGTTTACATGGAGTCCACTGGCGTGGACACGCTCTCCAACGGCGAGCGTATCGGCTACCACTTGATCCACTCGGTGCAGTTCCCACAGACGCCGGAGCTCGACACGGTTGTTCGGGGGAACATGTCGATCAGCGGCATCTACCGCCAGCGAGCAGACAATCAGGTGGACGTGTACATTCGCGGCGTGTTGAATCCAGCGGGAGGGCTCATGCGCTCGATCGTGATCAGCTCAGCGGCCCACGCGCTTGTGTCCTCCTGGAAGTACATGCACTGCGCCGAGCTGCGCAAACTCGCGTGGCTGCTCGGGCAGCGCAACTCGGTAGTCGTGCAGCAGAAAGACGTGGTGATCTTGGGGGGCGGTGACACTTCAAGCAGCGGATGGAGCTGCTCCACCTGCGGGAAGAAGCCTTCAACACTCTCAAACCTCGTGTCGCGCGCCAACATGAGCAACAGTAGTCGGTCGACGTGCAAGATCTGTCTCGAGCCGCTCTGCTCTTCCTGCAGGCTCAAGCGCAAGCTGAGCTTCATCGCCCAGGACCAGCGGCTCGTGCAGTCCGAGATCACGTTCTGCGCCAAGTGCGTGGCGCAGGCGGCCGCGCTGGACGCCGTGGAGATCGCCAAGGACCAGCTCGTGGCTAGTGCGCCCTTCTCGTGGAAGGACAAGTACGCTAGCAGCTCGACGTCGAGCTCCGAGCTCTCGCCCAACGGCTCCGAGTCCCCCGGGAATTTTGATTAACGCTAACGTTAGGTCTACAAGAATGTGTGTGAGTGGGGGAGTGGCGTAGCGTGCGTGAGTTTAGTTGATTGTGGAATCCCTGTATCAGTAGAATCAGCCGTAAAGTCTAGAAATATGAGTCAGAACCTGAAGAGAGAAAGTGTTGTCTGGAGCTCAGTGAGTATCAGCCAGGCTGACAGCATTGTCGGCTCTTTCGTCATTGAGATTCTAGGATCCTGGGATCTTCAACATGAATTGGCGAAATGTCAATCTGAGGGGCGAGTGAAGAAGTGATAGAGAGTGGATCCGCATGACTTATCAAGATGTTGTGGGCAGTGGCGACTTGGCGCATCGACTGACGAGACGCAAGTGGAGACGGAAGGAGGGGTCTGTGCACAATTCGACGGTGTTTCCCGCATGCGCTTACAGGGTATGCCGTTAGATGGAAACTTGAAGGTATGTGTGTATGAGGGAACGGAAAAAGGCTGGTCGCGTTTGGTCATGAACGGAAGAAGATCCGGGGCGACTGTGACGTCAGACTCAATTGTTGCACACGATCAGCGAACATCTCGTCGGTACCGCGGCTGTCAACAACCGGATCATTGAATGCTAGGTGGCGGCAGTGTCATGTTATGGGAAGCAATCAAGTACTGGTACCTGCGAGCTTCAAGGGCGACTTGATTGAAGACGCCGTTCCTAGGCTCAGGTTAGAATACAATGCAACCAGTGCCTCGCTCGGGTCCACATCGAATATGACGTCTCAGTTTCGCTGCGCGATCAATTTATCACACATTAAAACAAACGGGTGGCTGAAAGCTGCGATGATAGTGGCTATGCGCACGCACAGTATGCAACACCATCCTGTCGGCACTTTTTTTAGATTGCGCTACAGCGCTGGTGGTGTACCCCTGTTTCCTCCTTGCACTTGGTCACCGCCTGCGCACGTCAGAGAGTCCGTCGCAATCAATCCCTTCGTCTCCCTCTTCCCAATCACACCACTCCTCTGCCTGCCTATCGACCGACCAACTGCCGACGACGGTACAGCTGTTGCAGCTCTCACCAGAGCCGCTATCTCTTCAAGTGGATTATTGTTCACCTTTTCGTCCAACACCCCCTCAAGGCTCGCGTTTGGGCGTTTGGATTGTACAACGCCTCATTCGCCCCCGTGAGGAACCCACACTCCTGTCAACAGAACGACCCCATCTTCCTGGCACAAGTGCGCGTCTCCTCCTCTTCTTTCGTCGCACACTTGGCAATTCGCGCACTGTCTGAAAAGAGCTCATTTATTGGACGCCTTGAGCTCCGTAGCTCCGCATTCGCAAAATGAACAGCCACTTTGTGAGCCCGTTCCCGCCATTGCAGCTCACACCGGAGGACGCAACGCAGCTCGAGGGCTTGGCCAACGCCTTCGTGCGCAATGCGATAGACCAGTACGAGCGCTTCGCCTTCAAGGAGCAGTACGCGGTCGACGAGCGCCGATGGAAGCCCGTGATGCAGCGCGAGAACATCAAGGCGTTCGCTGAGCGGCGACGCATCTCGGGCGCAAATGGCTCGGGACTCAACACCCACGATGACTTCCCGGATATACCCGTAACCAACGCCAAGGACCTGCCTGTGTTGCTGCTCTACGGGACGCTCGAGGGGTCGCTGGACGACGCGATATACGGCTACACGTGTCCGACGCTGGACGCCATGCGTCTCAAGACGTCGTACATCGACGACCAGCTCGTGGGCTCCGCGATCCTCGAGACGCTGGTGGCGCCTAGTGAGAGCGATCCGTTCCGGTCGCTCACGATCAAGTGGTTCGAGAAAGGCCGTCCCATGCACATCCGCGCGTTGGCCAAGAACCGGGATTTCGTGTACATGGAGTCCACTGGTGTGGATACGCTAACCAACGGCGAGCGCGTTGGGTATCACCTGATGCACTCAGTGCACTTCCCGCAGACACGAGAGCTGGACACGGTCGTGCGCGGGAATATGTCCATGAGCGGCGTCTACCGACAGCGGACGCACAACCAGGTGGACGTGTACATCCGAGGGGTTTTGAACCCTGCCGGCGGGCTCATGCGCTCGATCATCATCAAGTCGGCGAGCAACGGACTCATGTCCTCGGTCAATTACATGCACTGCGCCGAGCGCAAGAAGCTCGTGTGGCTACTACAAAGACGTAGAGAGCTCTTCAAGGCCCAGCGCGTGGCCTCGGAGCTCTCCGAGAGCGCGGTCTCCTCAGCATCAGCATCAGCATCAGCATCAGTCGGGTCCTCTCCGTGCTCGTACTGCGGCAAGCGGCCGTCGGCGTTCTCGGTCATGACAAAGTCGTCCTCAGCTTCCAAGTGCCAGGTCTGTCTGCAGCGCGTGTGCTCGTCCTGTAAGGTGAAGAAGAAGCTCAGTTTCATCACGCGCGAGCAACAATTGATGCAGACGAACGTGACCTTTTGTGAGAAATGCGTGGACGAGGCCAAACACCTGAACGCGCTCCAAGTAGCGCGAGATGAGATCGCGAACCCTGAGGCCGTGACCTGGAGCGACACGTATGCCCACTCGGTCGGCTCCTCCTCCTCGCACGGAGACGAGCTCTCGACTACGAGCTCCGGCATGGGCAGCGCGTACTAAGTAAGTTATGATAAACCACTGTATGTAGTAATAATGGAAATTTGTAAAGTAGCTCGGTCCAGTGTACGTACGTAAATGCGTCGGAGGTGAGGTGGTGAAGTACTGTACTGAATCAACTCTGTCATTCGCTCGCTGCCCGAGCCGCTGAGCCAGACGTCCACGCCGCTCTGGATGCTGAAGGTGTCGTTGCTCTCTTTCGCATTCGCACTCGCCTAGCAGATCTCGAGCTCCAGCTGTGCGACCGTGAACACGTCGGCTCGACACGTCTCCGTCAAGCACATGACGCAAAACACGAACTGACGCTGCTGGAGCTTGGAGGTCGCAGTTGCCACCTTGAAGAACGTCTTCTTGATCTTGCAGGACGAGCAGACATAGTACACACACAGAGCGCAGGCGCACTTGAACGAGGCCTTGGCTCGGCTCCAGGCGCGTACTGATGAGCGAGTGCACATCACGCAGTGAGTGAACTTGTCGTCCAATGACCCTGAGGTCTTGGTGAAGGTTCTGGACGACAAAGAAGGCGAGGAGAGGGAGGTCTTGGACAGCGCGTTGCTGCTCTCGTTGAGCATACTCTGGCTCCGTCCCACATGCCACGCGAGCTTCTCGCGTTACACACACTCAACGAACCGGGCCATGGCGATGTACGTGTCGGCCGTGGCGCTGACCGCAATGGGCTGCGGTGCGCGGCCGCCCGGGTCCATGATGCCGTGCGCGTAGACTCGAACCTGACCAAGTTGCCGCGCTCATGACTCGGAAGGTCGTGGGGTTGCGGGAAGTGCACCGAGTGGATTAGATGGAAGCCCGGCACTTGTCGCCAGTCGTGTGCGCGACGCCCGTGCGCTCCATGTACGCAAAGTCCCGGCTGCTCACGAGCTGGCGCAGCACCGGGCCCTGACGGATATGCGCTCACTTGATCATGAAACTCTGGAACGGGTTCTCTTGTGTGGACTCAGCGAGCGTCTGCAGCACGGCGACGTCATGGAAGTTATCCTCGAGGTACGCCTATCTGACGCGCATGGCCTCGACCGTCGGGCTCATGACGCAGTACAGGATGCTGTTCACGACCCCGTGTATACCACCCACAGCGAGTGTCACGGGCAGTGTGGCAGAGTGCGGCACGGCCCCACTGCCAACGAAGCTCGCGCGCGTGTGCGTCATCACTGAGCTGTCGCGTGTGTACTTGTGTTGCATGATGCACATGTCGTCGTGCTGCCGTACGGGCTTCCAGACTCGTTCGTCCACGCCCTGTCGCTCAAATTCCTCGTGCTGCGTCACGTAGTTGCTCATGATCACGCGCGAGAGCTGATCGAGCGTGTCCGTCTCGTGCTCTGAGAGCTGCAGCGGCGCGAACGGGTTCGTGAACTGGGTGCGCGCCGCCGACGAGGAGCTCGTGATGACTGAGAGAGCGAGAGCGTGGAAATGCGAATGTGGTCCACCCTAGAGAGCGCATGGGCAGATTCTTGAATATATGGTTAACCGGTTTAGATAGCGGTCATGCTCGAGCTGGCTCCACGAGTGATACGCGAGCACAGATTGGCAATGGTGAAGCGCTCATCTTGGGCAATCTTGCGCGATTACTGGCGCCAATCTGCCGAAGCGATTTGCAAAGTGAGACGGACGAGGTTGGTCATTCTGCGATAGGTAACGTGCATTGCTGACGCTCGCTCGCTTCGTGGTTATCCAGCTACGCATTTCCTGATGTTCCATCAGCATTTCCACTCGCTGGCACGACCACCCGCCATGCTGGCTTCTGCTGTCGAAATTGGGGACTAGTACCCACAACAATGCGTGGGACTTGTGCGCGGCGAGGTTCGCTCTACGTCACGGTGGGATTTCCACTCGCTGCTGGTGCTGGTGCTTGAGACCCCGTTGCGATCCAGACGCGCGCGTGGGCGAATGAGCGCGTGCGTCAGGGTGATTCACATGCGCGGGGGCAACTCTTTGAGGTGTCGTGTTTGGGAACGATTTTCGAACCTCTGCAAGCGAATCATGACGTCTACGTCCTCTATAACATGGTGCTCCGAACTGTATGATGTTTCACAGGAACCTGGGAGGTCACATTCGCACGTGCGCATTGGTGATGTGACAACGTGATGACAGCATGGACCGTCCATCGCTCGCGGCGGCCGCATCCGTCGCCTCTCTTGTCAAGCGCAGTCTGCCAGTCGCAGTGCAGTGGGTGACTAGGGACACTTCACACCACTGCTGTTGCTCTCTGTGGTGGCTGCCGTTCAGTCGAACAGACTGACCGCTCTCCACACCTGTCAAGCGCTCCACATCTTCACACATCCATCTCGCATGAGTTCTTCCTCGTCGACGCCGCGCGCGCGGTTCACGAGCCCCTTTGCGCCGCTGCAGCTCTCGGCGCCCGAAGCCGAGTCGCTCGAGCAGCTCTCGCGCGTAATTCTGCACAACTACGTGGCGCAGTACGAGGACTTTGAGCGCGAGCGCGACGGCAGCGACGCCGTGGACGAGCGTGTCTGGAAGCCCGTCAAGCAGCGCGAGGACGTGTGCGTCTTCACGCAGCGCAAACAGCAGTCTACGAGCAGCACTGGCACGGTGGCCACGCTCAAGCGCGCGCTCGCGAGCTTCAGTAACAGCGGCGCCGTTCAGCCGGCCGAGCTGCCCGTGATGCTCATCATTGGCACCGTGGCCGGCACACTGGACGACCTCATGTACGGCGTCATGAGCCCGACGGTCGAGACCACGCGCGTCAAGACGACGTACGTGGACGACCACGTGGCGGACGTGGCAGTCCTCGCAACGCTCGCCGAGCCCACACAAGAGGACCCGTTCCAGAGCCTCGTGATTAAGTGGCTGCAGAACGACCAGGGCCGTGCGCTGCGACCGGCCGTGAGCAACCGGGACTTTGTGTACATGGAGCGCACGGGGCTTGCGTACACGTCCGCGGGCGAGCGCGTGGGCTTCCACCTGCTGCACTCAGTGCACTTCCCACAGACCCACGAGGTCCAACCGTTCGTGCGCGGCAACCTGTCTGTGTGCAGCATCTACCGGCAGAAGCCCTCGAGCGGCGGCCACGTGCAGGTGTACTTGCGCGGCATCCTGGACGCGCGCGGCAGTATCATTCGGCCCATCGTGATCAACGCCGCAGCCGACATGTTCATCTCAGTCTGGAAGACCATCGAGTGCTCGCACCTGAAGAAGACGCTTTGGTGCCTCGCGCGCAGAAAACGGCAGGCGAGTCTTGAAGGTCGCGACAAGAAGCGACCACCGTCGGCGTCCTTCTCCGAGGACCTGGGCTCGTGCGCCACGTGCAAGCGCACGCCGTCGATGACCAGTGGGATGCTGACAAGTGCACGGAGACGCAAGTGCGCGCTGTGCGCCAAGTACGTCTGCTCGTCGTGCAAGATCAAGAAGACGCTCAGCCAGGTGACGTCTCCCACGGCCAAGCTCTGGCAGCGCGAGTTCGCGTTCTGCACCGCGTGCTTCAGTGACGCGTGTCGGTCCGACGCGTTCGCGATCGCGCAGCAGGAGCTTGTGCTAACCGAAGCGGTCAGGGAGCTGGACGTCAGCGTCAGTGAGGCCCTGAGCGTTGGTAGCGACTGCTACTCACCCACCAACTCCGAGTGGGTGAGCTCGTGATGAAAGCTAGGCAATCAAACCGAATGGCTATCAACGAAATTCTGAAGTACAGTAACTAAACCTAAGCAGCTCAGCTCAACAAAACCTAATCGAATGGAAAATCCCTGGGTTTATTGCAGTTGCCAAGCATTCGATTTTGCGTAGAGTCGAGTACTGTACTGTTCGTCCAAGCAAGGGTCAAAACTGGAAGAGAAGAAAGCCTGGACCCTGAGGTCCTAGGAACCTAACTTACGGGTCACAGATCTTCTTGGCGGGTATCCCGCAGTCCTGGGCCGGTATCGACACGCGCTTGGGGAGCTTGGTGAACGCCAGTCCCGGGTCCGAGCTGCGCATCGTGATCCGATAAGCACCTGAGCTGCCGCCGCGACTGGAGCACGTGAAGAGCTCGGGCGTGCGCTGCTGGTCGACCGCGGTACCGGTGTATGCGTCGGCTTCCTTGAGCGGCACCGAGCCGATCGCGACCACGTACGAGCCTTTCTTGAGGAACGTGCGCAGGAACGGGTCCCGGTAGCTCACGGAGCCGTCGTCGCGGCCCGAGGTTGCGTCACTGTCGTCCGCAATCTTGAGTGCGCGCGTCGTGCCCTGCGCGAAGAGGTACAGCACCGGGTCCACGTACTGCGCCTTGCAGTCACCGTTCACGTCGTGGAACGTGCCGTCGTCTGAGATCTCGACCGAGAGCACGTCGAGCTCCACGTCGGCGTCGCTCGCGAGCGTGAACTCGATCTGATCCACGCTCACCGACAGCACTGGGCTCGCGTTCCCATTGCTGTTCCCACTACTGTCACCAGCAGCAGTCTTCTGGGTAACCTGGATCGTGCCGTCGAGTGTGAGCTGCAGCGTGAGCACGGCCGGCGCCGCGGCCTCAGTCGGCGCGAAGGTGGGAAAATAGTCAGTGTTGTGCTTGTCGCCCAGGTCGATCGCGTTGTTCGGCAACTTGCCGTTCGCCTGCAGGTCGCTGATGATCTGCACGGACGGGATGCCGATGTTGGCACAGTACTGCCCGCAGTGGTGCAGCGCCACGACACCGTGGTCCTCCGAGTCCACGATGGGCGCGCCCGAGGACCCGCCTTGCGTGTCGCCCGTGTACGAATAGCCCAGACTACCACACCCCGAGGCGTTCGTGTTCATGATCGAGAGCTTCGTGGCGAAGTCGTCGAACATAGCGATGCGCTTGCCGTAGTACTGCGGGTGTTGCGGGATGTAGATCTGCTGGCCCACACGGCCCTGCGCAGCCTTGAGCCGCAGGAAGCCGTACTTCTTGGTCAGATCCACGTTCGTGTTGAGCTTGAGCAGCGAGTAGTCCAGGTCCACGTTCGTGTGCACGACGGAGGCCGCAATCGCCTCAATCGTGCCCTCGCATGCGCCCCACTGACTACAGCTCTTCTTGCACACGTCGGCGTCAGCCATGAACTCGACGGTCATCGACTGCGCCTCAGTGTCATCCTGGACGCAGTGGTTGTTTGTGATGAGGTGACCCTCGGAGCCGAGGAGCCAACCAGTGCAGGCAGAGTTCTGACCCGAGTCCTTGCGGATGAGTAATCGCGCGACGGCGCGCGAGGCCAGGTACGCCTGCTTGTAGTCCGTAAAGTAGCAGATGGCTTCAACCGAGTTGTCCTGCGCGCACGTGGCCTCGGTCACCTGCGTGATGTTACGCGAGGCGTCGACCAATCGGTAGTTGTACCCGTCGGCGACGAAACCGTAGCAGTGGTTGTCGGTCGCGGCGGCAAACGCGGCTTCGCTGCTCGACGTGTCGAAGCGACGGTACACCTCGATGCGCAGCTCCTTGGCCTTGATCACGGGCGCGTACACGTCCTTGTGCAGCTCGCCGCTCGCGAACGAGGCCGTGAGGTTGAGTACAACGTCCGGTGTATCGAAGTCTTCGACGCCGCGCAACAACATGGAGCCACCCAGCGGCAGCCAGAGCTTAGCGAAGTGCAGCGAGAAGTACGCGTAGGCCGAGCCTTTCGTGAGCGTGAACGACCGGAAGGGCTCGGCACTTTGGCTTGCGTTCACCTCGTAGAAGGACGCGAGAAAGTCCGGGCAGCCGACGCTGAGCTTCAGGGAGCTCGTTTGTTGGGCCGTACCGTTCACCGAGCTATTTCCAAGTTGTAGAATCTCCAAAGTCGAGTCGGAATGCGCCAATCCAAACAGCAGCGCCGTTGTGGTGAGGATTTTGAAGCCGAGGCGTCGCCATTGGCTTGACGGGGCTGAATGATGAAGGCTCATGGTAGGTGCGTAGTCTGCTAGTGGTCGACTGGACGCCTGAACCGCGGTGCAAATTGCTCTGTGGGACGACTCAGGCGCACTGCGCTTTCGTAGTCCCAAGTTCGTGCACACTACTCGAGCCCTATGAAGAGCTCATAAGGCATGTCTCAATCCAAAATCGCCTGTAGGATAACTCGTGAAAAGTGCGAAGTGCGTTGCGCTTGCGTTCCTGCTAAACTTGGGGCATGATCGCCAGGCACGAGGTTGCTCGCTCGTGCCTGGGCGCCATATTCGTACATCAGAGGTCCCTAAAAATATGACCTCAGATCTCAGGTTCCTGACAGTCAGTCACAAGCCTACAGTAGTGAGCCTGAGCTGACCCTCAGTGCATAGATCTCGGAGCTGTCCAATGGCGTCACCTAGGTCCGTCATGGGATGCTGCAGCCGATTAGACCACCTTTAGAAATGCGTGTATTTCGATCATCGCGTGGACCTGCTGGACTTGAGTTCCAAGAATACCTCCGTCATTCCAGCTGGACAGTGAGTGATTTGCGAAACTGGCTAAGTGGTGCTCCCTAAATCGAGCCAACGAGTTGAGGTTGCCGCGAAGTCTATCTGGAGTCCTGAACCTGAGTGGTATCCCAAGATCGCACATGGAGACTCTAGCGAGCTGGGCATTTAGACGGCCATTGACGGTAGTCATTGAATCAAGCTCTTCTTGACTACGTTTTGTCGTACGTGTAATATTCAAACTCTACACATATAGGTCAGTCTTATTCAAGTAGCTCTGCAACATCGCGAAGAGAACTGAAGGTGGAACTTCCAGTGGTCAGTTACCTCAGCGATCTTGATGTGATGTAACGTGCCGAAGCCGGAAGCAGAGCATATCGTACAAGCGGCTTTGAACGACCGAGAAAGATCGCCTAGCGTGCGGCATCTGAGTTATGAAATCGCATGCATGCTCACCCTCGAGCGTGATGAACCTCGCAACTCTGTCGGACCTCCTGAATCTTCTTGTGCTCGTCAAACTGACGTGTAGTGCGATTTCGATTGCAAAGGAGTAGAATGCGAGCTCTCGCAACCTTCTTTAGACGACTCGAAGTCCTCACCTCCTTCTCGATCAGCGTCTCACGCATGTTTGTTACGTAACTCTCCCGATGTACTTCGAAGTACGAGCACTTTGCAGCATTGAGCTCTTCATAAATCGACGAGTCCAAATACCGCTCAGGGTCCTTCTCACCCGCCTGCCTCAAGGATTTCAGCTCGCATCACACGGATCGTACACAGCTCGCTCGTTTCCCTGAGGCATCTGGCGCAGAACGCGTGGGTCGAGAGCGCCACCTGAGGCAGTAGCGGCGCAGCAGGCCTTGTGAGCCAGCCCAGCTCCTTGCGGATCGTACATCGCGAACAGAGGCGCTGCAGACACAATTCACAAGAATTCAAAGCATCTGAGGAGCTCCTGGCCAGTAATCCCCCGCCACTACCGCCGCCTCTCGACAAACCCTGTTGGCAGGTGGCGCACTGCTGCTGTAGTTGTAAGCTTAACGAAGACGTTTCGGTCGATGAGGTGGAGCGAAGTGAGCTTGAGAACGTCGGGGATCCACCACTGGGCTGCCTAGTGCCGTTACAACAACTCGACTGGCGCTGTGACTCCTTGTGTTGCTCCTGTTGTAATCTCCACGCAAGCTTCTTCGAGAGTGCGCAGTCCAAGTTGCGACACACAGACACGAGTGCGTTCGCTGAGGCTTGGATCGCCACGGCACGCAGGATGTCACCCGCCAAATCCACTACGCCCTTCACAAAGACCTCGACGACGCCCGGGCGGCTCGCTCGTTCAATGTAGAGACCACAGACCGAGAGACTTCCTCGTGTATGAGATTCGAGCTCGCGGGTTTCAGGGAAGTTAATCGAATGTAGGAAGTGGTAGCCGATACGAACCGAGTCGCCGTCGGTACTAGCCTGGCTCTTGGGAATGAGCCCCGTAGTCTCCATGTAGACAAAGTCGCGGCTCTTGATGAGTGCGCGCAGGTGCGGCGGCGGGTCGTACTCCATCCACTTGACCGTGAACGAACTGAATGGATTTTCGAGTGAGGGCAGGGCGAGCGTGGCTAACACAGCAGCGTCGCACACGTGGTCGCGCACGTAGAGGCTCTTGAGGCGCATGGCGTCGAGCGTCGCGTTCACAACGCCGAGCATCATGTCGTCCAGCGATCCGAGCGTCGTGCCCGTCACGAGCATCACCGGGAGGCCGTCATCGGTAGGAGGCGATGGTTGACGCTCGCTGTGTGGAGAGCTCTTATCGCTGCTGCTGGCTCTGGTTTTTTGATACGATCGGCGCTGGACAAAGACGCGCAGGCCCTCGCGCTGCTTGACGACGCTCCAGCGATGTGAGTCAACGAACGAGACGGCGCCCTCCGCTTGCTGTTGCTGTTGCTGTGCATGGTAGAGCTGCTCGTACTCGCTCACGTTCTTCTGTACCGCGTGTGTTGCGAACTTCTGCAGGCGGCGCTTATCGCTGGCGCTCAGCGTGAGCGTCTCGAACGGACTCAAGGTCGAGAATTTGGCTCGAGCCATCCTTCCCGTTTGGTGGGATGGGGTGGGTGTCGACGAGCCGGCAAGTTTAGAAGTGAGACTAGAGTCAGGCCGCTTGCTTCATTGCGGAGCTGCAGTAAGTGACAACGCGCGAGCGGCCGGTCGCAAGCATCCTTGAAGCATATTTGTCGTGTGTGGTGTGTGTCAAATTCGCCCATTAAACTGTGAAGAAAGGCCGCAATGGTGCGCGTTTTGATGGGGGAGGCTGTCGATGCGTCTGTCCTCAGGCTGAGGCCTAACTCAGTACGAATTCTAGTCGGTTCGGCAAATGGCTGCTCTGCTTGGGAGGCGACAGTCGCAGCAGAATGGCTGGAGAGAGAGAGAGAGAGAGAGAGAGAGAGTGGGGCAGCGAACAATAAGTCTGCTTGTCACGCTCTTCTTCATGGCTACACGTTCAGAGACGGACGAGGAGGAGAATCATTCGGCGACTACCTCAGCTAGTCGGCTTGATGTCCATGCATTCATTTCTATCGGTTAGCAGTTATTTCTGGGCGTTGCCTTTAATCGGTTAAAATGAAGTCTCAACTGAGATCCCAACTTGCCTACGACTCAAATCCAAATCACTGCGAGTTGGTGAGCGAGACCAAGTCGCTCCCAGTGCTTGAGCTCTCAATGACGACCTCCCCCTCTACCTCCGCCCCCACTTCTGCGAGCTCCTGCCGCGCGACCGCGAGTGTGTTGGACTGGCATACGTCCGCATAGCAGACGACGCAGAACGAGTAACTGCGCTGCCGCAGCTTGGCCGTGGACGATGCCACCTGGCTCAGCGTCTTCTTCACCTTGCACGACGAGCAAACATATCTGAAGCACAGTGCGCAGGTGCGCTTACGCTGGCCCCTGAGCAGACCTCCGATCTTCAGCGGCACTTTCAGGCAGATCGTACACGGTCCCAGCTTCTCCGAAGATGAGGCTAAGGATGATCCTGACGCTGAGGATACGGAAGACAGGTGTTCCCTGCTGTCGCTGCCAACGGACCGCGACCGCTGGGCCCTGCGCAGCCGCCACATGAGCTTTTTGCGCTGGCAGCACTCGACGTACTTCTCCGCGACCGTGAGCATGTCAGCGGCCGCGAGCACCACGATCGCGTGCAGCGCACTGCCGCGCGGGTCGATCGTGCTGCGCGTGTGCATCTCCACCTGCCGGAGCTCCTTGTTGTCGCGGAAGATGCCGCCGATCGTCATATTCCCACGTAAGGTGCCCGGGAGCTCGTGGGTTTGTGGGAAGTGCACCGAGTGGATGAGATGGTACCCCACGCGCTCGCCTGTGGATGTGTACGCGAGACCAATGCGCTCCATGTACACAAAGTCGCGGTTGTTCACGGCCGGTCGCAGCAGGATGGGCGGTCCCAGATGGCCCCACTTGACCAGCAGGCTCTGGTACGGATCTTCCTGTGTGGGCGTCGCCAGCGTTGCGAGCACGGCGACGTCAGCGAAGTGGTCGTCGATGTATGAGCTCTTGACGCGCAGCACCTCGATCGTCGGGTTCGTGACGCCGTACATGACGTCGTCCAACGCGCCGGGCGTGGTGCCCATGGCCAGCACCACGGGCAGGTTCGGCGTCACCACAGCCTCACTGTTGGTGTATTTCTCGAGCGCGCGTCGCACTGCCGAACCATCGCCACTGTGGTCGCTGCTGGCGCCATCGCTCGGTTGCCGCTTGCGCTGCTTGAAGATGCGGAAGTTATCGTGCTGCTTGACAAGCTTCCACATGCGCGCGTCAACGCCGTCATCCCCTTCCCCATTGACCCGTGCGCGCGCGTACGCCTCATACTGCGCCATGTAGTTGAACAGGATCATGCGCGAGAGCTTCTCGAGCGTTTCGACGTCCGCGGGCGAGAGCTGCAACGGCGCGAACGGGCTCGTGAACGTCGGGCTCATCATATAATAGCGACACTGGAGTGCGTGTGGGCGGGGGAATGCGATAATGAAAGGTACCACAATGACAGGCGTTAGGTTGTCACGTGCGTGCGTGTGTGTGGTGAGCTCATTGCGTGGACGAGAAAATGGCAACTCGAGATGGTGCTGTGTGGGCAAATGTCGTGGCATTGAGCTGCTGGATTGTAATGTAGGGACTCGTGAGCTGTTAATGTAGGCGAGTCCATGAGGTGGCTACGTTCTTTTATATTGAGTTGCAGCTGTTAATGTACGTGACAGTCGTATTATGTAAAATTATATAACTTGATTTTTGTATGATTATGCACTAAAACACAACTGTACCTCAAATTAACAGGGTTTATGATCCCAAGAAAGGATCAAGGAGACCAGTTTTGAGTACAAACATCAAATGCGTACATCTTTTCGACGTGTTTATGTCCGTTTCATCAATGTTTATCCGTGTCAATTCCTTGATTTATCGGCTAACTCCTTGAACCGACGTCAGTCGGGTGTTTAAATCCGTAGCGAATTTATATATCCGTAGTAGAGGAGCCATGTGGTCCGCAAATCAGCAAGTTGGAAGGAGCTGCACACGTCACAGAAATGCACGAGCTAGCCAAGCCGAGCCATGACGATGGACCACGTTAGTTGAAATTGTGATACTGAGGCTGCCTGTCTACTTCGACGGCATACTCGAAGCAGCGCTCTCCGGGTTGTTTCTCGCCGATGAGTTCGATTACCCAAGTGGGGATTACGGCAGCTTTGGGACCGACTCTGTAGCTCCACTACGAAAAGTCAAACGTGGGTCGAATGCGGTGAGTTGTGATGCAATCCCGAGGCTCCCAGGATGCGCATGTTTGTCAGACGTGCTGTATTTGAAAATGATGACGGACCCCAAGCCTTCGTGGGGCTCATGAGGATAGTCCGCGCCTGCGTCGTCTCCATGGAGACAGGAAGGTCTCTCGTGCAAACCATCTTTGATTCCCATCACGTCATGTCACTGGCGTGCACTTGAAGATGATCACATTGTTGATGGAGTCGGGCTCGTGGCATCAAGGCTCGTAGGACACTGTGAACTCCTAAATTGTCGATCTATTCACCACTGTCGTGCTTTGAGCGGATCCTGACACTTGGGGCTCGGGATGCGGTGTGAAAAAAGCAACCGCGAGACGGCGAACTCATGTTGTCGACTTGTTCGCGCCGCTAGAATAGGAGTATTCTTTGCTATAGGAAAGCCTTGCTTCAAGTCACGACCGCAAACGTGATACAGAGAAGCAAAGGAAGAGATATGGGCCAAAGCTGCCACTGGGAAGCTCAATGGCGTCAGGTCGAGCCTGGCTGCAGTAGCAGCCTCATCGAGCGGTTCGTACTGGCTAACAAATGACCACAGGTGGTGAACTGATTGTCTATTCTGTACACTGAACAGGGCGTTCAGGGCCATCAAATGTTAAACAAAGTACGACACACGCTGGTGCTTTCAGGTCATCAGGACGAGGCGTTGGTCAACCGATATCCGTAGGGATAAACACCTCCCGTATTCAGATCCATTCAACCACTCCTCTCGGAACGGTTACAAAGCGTCTTCTCATGGCCCTTAGACGGTTAAACCGAGTGGAATGTCTCGCACCCAATCAATATTACTCCAGGTTGTTATTACTATGATAATACATATTGATACACACAAGCTGTGATCACTGCGATTCGTTCCCTCCAGCACTGAGCGTCTCGATCGCCTCCTTCTCCGTCGCCGTCTCCGAGAGCTCCAGCTGTGCGATCGCAAGCGCATCAGAGCGGCAGGCGTCGTCGTGACACGCGTCGCAGAACGCGAACTCACGCTGCTGAAGTTTGCTCGTGGGCGACGTCATCTGACTGAGCGTCTTCCTAATCCTGCACGACGAACAGACGTACTTGGCGCATAGCGCGCACCTGCGCTTGCGTGGATCTCTGAGCACGCTTCCAAGCTTTATGGGCATGCGTCTGCAGTTCGTACACGGTCCCAGCTTGTCAGGTGTTGTTGACTGTTTCTCAGCCGCGCGGTCTCTGCAATTCGCCCGTGAGGCCTTACGCCGCTGGCGCAACCGCCACATGAGCTTCTTGCCGTGCGCGTACTCGATGTACTTGTCCGCAGAGGTAAGCGTGTCCGCAGCCGCGATCGCCACGAGCGAGTGGATCGCATTACCCCGGGGATCGATGATGCTGCGCGCGTAGCCCTCGACGCGATTTAGCTCCTTGTTATCTCTGAAGATTCCGCAGATCGATAGGTTCCCCCGCACGGACCCCTGGAGCTCGTGGGTCTGAGTAAAATGCACCGAGTGGATCAGATGGAAGCCCAGACGCTCTCCCGTAGACGTGAACGCGATGCCCGTGCGCTCCATGAAGACAAAGTCTCGGTTATTCACGGCGGGTCGCAGCACGAGGCTCTGTTCGATGTGCGCTCATTTGATCACGAGGCTCTGGAACGGGTCTTCATGAGGTGGCGATACGATCGTGTACAGCACGGCGGCGTCGGCAACGTGGTCGTCGATGTACGCGCTCTTGGAACGCATGCTCTCGACCGTCGGACTGACGATGCCGTACATGATGTCGTCCAGCGACCCGTGATCCTCGCGCTAGGCGAGGATCACGGGCAAATCAGATGGCAGCACGGCGCCACTGTTGTTAAAACCCGCAAGTGTCCTCCGCAGTGACGAGTCGACGCCACGCTGGTGCTTGCGCTGCTTGAAAATCGCAAAGTCCTCGCCGCGCTTGAGCAGCTTCCACACGCGCTCGTTGACGCCGTCATCTCCCTCGCCGTTGGCCCGCGCGCGCGTACTCCTCGTACTGCACCACGTAGTTGTGCAGGATCAGGCGCGAGAGCTTCTCGAGTGTTTCGGCCTCAGACTCGCAGAGCTGCAGCGGCTCAAAGGGGCTCATGAAGCGGATGCGCGACGACGATGAGCTCATGCGGGGCGACTCGACAGGTATCTGTGTCTGTGGGGAGCTCCTGTGCGTCCTGTCGTGTGTCGCGTGCTGTGTGCTGTCAATCGAGATGTGAGGTACCACTTGGGCTCGCGTGTGTGCGTGCGTGTGTATCAGCCATAAAGAATTTAGATGAAGAAGCTTCCGACGGAGCTCTCAGCAGATTGATTGATTTTGATCAAGAGAAAGTACTGAATCGAGGAGGCACCTACCTAAGTCCATTACCAATTTCTAAAGCTGTTCAAATACACTATTGCGTCCATTTACGCAGATAAAGTTGGAGTTTGAATGCTCCACAGATGATCGCGAGCTTCACTGAAGTAGAGGCATAGTGTATTGGAAAAGGATCACAAAATATAAAGTGTGGGGTGGTAGCGAAAGCGCGCTCCTCCCTGCTTTGCTCGCGCCCTCCCACTGTTTGTACTGCCAAACGTCAGAACAAACATCACGCATCGAATTTGTGCTGCTCATCAAGAACCTCTTGTATAAATTCGATCAGAAAGTAATGTCCGCACATGCGTACACTCTTTTACATGTTTCCCACCTTCTTAGATCTGATATTGACAAAAAATACGCTTTTTCGACTGACGTGATCAGTGCAAAGAACCAACTTGTCGACACAACACACTTTGTGAAAGAAGCAAGTCGCTTGATTGATTCATGCGAGGAGGTCAGTTAACTTCACCGAGCCAAGCTACTCCTCATTCGAAGTGCCGGCTCAGAAGAGAGTGCGTGCAGGTCGATTCCTCGCAATGGATTGCAATTCTCTATCTTAGCAGCGCCGCATGAGGAAGGAGTGCACAAACGTGTGGCTCATAGATATTTCTTTCATATGTCCGCGTCATCACTTAATATCTGTATCAACATCAAACATAAGAGAACTGTTGACGCGTCCACCACGCGTGCGGGCACACACAAGTCACCTGTTTACCCAGTCATATGACAGCCATGGAGAAGGCATGTGTTGCACAACCTTCATGGGTTGGCTGATACGGTTCCGTCGGTCAGTCGATTGCCAGCCTATTCGGCCAACTGCCTGTCTGCCTGCCTGTCCACTGGAACGCGAATTCCTCGGAGCCAGAGCCCGAGGATATGGCTCGCCCTACATGAACCTTGAAGACCCTTATCCAGCGGGGTAGCACAATGGTTTTCATTAACTCCGGGGAGACTTCAGCAGAGGTCGAAAGCTGACACCAGAGGTACATTTGAGTACCAACGGCGCTGAGCGATTTAACTCGTGGGGGTGTCTTGTAAGGCTGCTTTCGCACGCAAGTCGTGCACCTGGTGGTAGACGAGCTCTTCCCGTCGGTTGAGCAATTGAGATTGCTGAAACGCGGAGAAGCACAAGCTGCCTGTTCTCGGCGGCATTTCTGCTCATAGAAGATACTGAGTAACTACGATGCACACGTGCTGTGTTACTGAAGCTCAACTTGCACAGGCTTTTTTAGTTAGGAACACTCATTCCAGCTACAACTAACGAACTCGCTGGATACTCTAAAGTTACGCAACTGGGAATCTAATTTCCCGCTCTGTCGCTTAGGAGAAGAGACTCTCAGCGAGCGAGTCGACGCTGAACCTGCTGAACCTGGACGAGGTCTCCGAGTTGGTGCTCATGAAGAGCTCAGAGCCAAAACAGTACGCGTCCAGCGCCGCAAACTCCTGCTGTGCGATCTCAAAGGCGTCTGCACGAGTCGCCTGCTCGAAGCACGCAGGGCAGAACGCGAACTCGCGCTGCAGCAGCTTCGCCTCGGCGGACATGAGGTGGCAGAGTGTCTTGCGCACCTTGCAACTCGAACAGACGTAACTGCAGCAGAGACTGCAGTGCCGCTGCCTCAGACTGGTTAGCAGATTAACCGATGGCGACCGCCTGCACGAGACGCATTGTTGTTGAGGCTGGGCTTTGAGGTTCCGAGGCGTTGATGTGTCACCACCACTTGTGCTGCTACCGCCGTTACTGAGGTAATAACCGCTCTCACCTGTGGCACTGCTTAAGACGGAACGGCTGCGCGTACGCATGAGCCACGTGAGCTTCTTGAGCCGCGAGCACTCGACGTACTTCCAGATCGCGATGAAGACATCGACGGCCGCGATGACCACGAGCGAGCGCATGGCCATGCCGCCGGGGTCCAGGATGCCCTTGAAGAACACGTCCACCTCGTTCGGGGTCTCAAGTTTCTGGCGGTAGAGGCCGCACGCCGACATGTTGCCTCGCACAAGACCCTCAAGCTCATGGGTCTGTGGGAAGTGCACCGAGTGCAGCAGGTGGTACCCCACGCGCTCGCCATTGGACATGTGCGTGACGCCCGTGGCCTCGATGTAAATGAAGTCGCGGTTGTTCACGGCCGGTCGCAGCAGCAGCTTCTGCGAGTTGACGACCCACTTGATCGTGAGGCTCTGGAAGGGGCTCTCGAGTGTCGGACTCACGAGCGTCTCGAGCACCGCGATGTCCGCAAGGTTCACGTGGATGTACGCCGTCTTGACGCGCATGGTATCCAGCGACGGGTTGAGAATACCGTACACGATGTCGTCCAGTGTGCCCTCAACCGAGCCCACGACGTGAATCACGGGTAGATCGGCTGACGCCGGCGTGCTCGCAAAGCCACTAGCGCTCTCGCTGAGTGTCGGGCTCGGCAGACTGGTATTGGTGGAGCTCTCTATTTGGTACTGTGGTTGATACTGGCAACTCGTACTATTTGGCGATGGGGGCGATACGCCTCTAGTAAGTGGCCCCCAGTGGCGTTGCTCTCTGTGTTGCCTCCTGCTCGCTGCCGTCTTGGTCTTGCGGCGTCGACGCTCGGCGAACACACGTACGTTCTCGCGCTGGCGCATGAACTTCCACTTGCGCTCGTCAACGTGACCCCGACCGCGTCCCAGGTGCTCCTCGTACTGCGCCAGATTCATGTGCACGAGCATGAGCGCGAGCTGCTCGATGCGCTCGGCGTCCTCGCGCGAGAGCTGCAGCTCCGGGAACGGCGACGTCCACTTGACGCGGCCCATGTGATCCGAGGGTGTTGCTCAATCCAACGTCTTCTTTGGCCTGTGCGTGAGGACGAGAGACGCAAACTGAGTGGCGAAGGGATGGGCAGCTGTGTGCAAGCAAACTGTGAGCGGGAAGGTGACGGTCGTGAGGGAAACGACGAGCCCAGGTTCCTGATTTAGTTCGAGCTTCAAGACCAGTTGTTCCTAAACTAAAACCGCGAGCTGGTGCCTAAAATCGCGCCGAAAGAGAAAGGCTTGTGTCACGTCAGTCAAGCTGACAGTTAACAGCTGCACTTGTAATATTCTTTAATATACGTATTTTCTAAAATCAGCTGCTGTTTTATATCTCCAAGCCTATGGTAGCGTAATATTTCTTATATTCGCCAGCTTGTTCTATCTGTATTCGAAAGCGCGATATTAAGTCAGTGAGTGACAGTACTGTAGAGCTCTCGAACTGATTGCACACCAGCACTTCGAGCTGGCTCCACGGGCTCCGTTGCACTTGGACACACTCGCGAGTTGCCCACCGACCTGGTCGGGCGGCAGCGCGGTCGACTGTCTCGTGGTCCCTGTGTAGCGCAGTCGAGAAGGCGACTGGCCTGCATCCTCAGCGCCGTTTGCCAAGCAAGACGCCAATTCAGTCGAGGCGGCTGCCTCAAATGCTGCAGCACCGGCTGGTTGGTTGGGGTGCGCAGCTGCTCCGTTTGCTCGCTTGTTGTCAGTGAGTTGTCGTGTAAGTAGGCTATGGCTTTCCCGCTGGCTGTTGGTTGGCTGGCGACGACGATGATGACGCTGACGCACCAGATTAGGAAATCAAAGCGCGCACGCGTTGTGCAAAAGATAGGCGCATTGTACGAACGAACTGCCGTCGGTCGGTCGGTTGCGCTGCGTCGTGGGGTGGGTAGGTACACAGCTTCATGTCGGCTCGACAAGGCGCTCGTTCCTTGTTGGCGCTCGTCTGCTCGCTTCAGTACATATTAACAACAGTTCGACACTTCCCGGGTACCGCTAGAACAGGAACAGCTCCGACGCTCAACGGGAGCAAAGCGAATGGCAGTCAGCCACGCAGTTCCTATACGAGCTGCTGCTGACGTGTTCGTGGGAGTGTGGTGGTGTCTCGATCTGCATGGCGAGGTGCTCCCGCCGCCCACCGCGCTGCGTTAACAAGCGTTTAACACCTTTTTTAACTGACTGACCGACCTGTAGTGTGAGAATGGATAGATACCATGGGCGAGTTGTCGATGACTGACATGGCTACACTGTCTATTTGTAGGTGTTGGTGTCTGTCAGCTCAATGAACCACAGACAGGGCCTGCTTCCCGTACCAATCGCTCGCAAGCCGTTGCCTTTTGAGCCAAGGGTCTCCAAATACTCAATCACTCGTGTTCTTGCGTACACGTCCGCACTGTACTTGCTGCCAAGGCTGCAAGTTTCCATCTTCTTCTACACAACACACAAAGTCGCTACGCAACACACACTGTCGCTAGCTCCCCTCATGACGAGATGAGGCTCTCGGCCAGCGGGTTGTTCGTCGTATCCCGTGTGTCGCTCAGTGGCTCGGCCCCAAGGAGGAAGCGCTCGGACTGGTTGGTCGAGAACAAGTCGCTGCCCGCGGCGAAGGGGTCATCGCTGGTGGCCGCGAACTCGCGCTGCGCGATCGAGAACGCGCTCGTGGCCACGGCGTCGGCGATGCACTTGGCGCAGAACGCGAACTCGCGCTGCCGCAGCTTGCTCGTGGGTGCACTCACGTGGCTCAGCATCTTCTTCACGCGGCAGGTGGAGCAGACGTACTTCCAGCACAGGTTGCACTTGCGCTTGCGTACGTCGCCCAGCATGCTCCGGCTCAGCAACGACGGCGGCTCCTTGTCGCACGTGGCGCAACAGCCCACTTCGCTCGACTTGCGCGATCGCGGGCGGCTCGAGGCCGAGAGGTCCTCATTCTTGTTGTTGCCTTGCTCGCCGCCTGAGGTACTCGCACTCGAGAAGGACCGCCGCACGGTGCGCAGCTTCCACGCGAGCTTCTTCATGTGCGCGCACTCGACGTTGCGCCAGGCGGAGACGAGCGCGTCCGCCGAGGCGCTCACCACGATCGCGCGCATGATGTTGCCTCCCGGGTTCAGGATGCCCTTGACGTACACATCCACCTCGTTCGGACTCTCGGGCTTCTGTCTGTAGATGCCGCACACCGACATGTTGCCACGCACGCGGCCCTCAAGCTCGCAGGTTTGCGGGAAATGCACCGAGTGCAACAGGTGGTACCCAACGCGCTCACCACTGGACGTCTGCGTGATGCCCGTGGTCTCCATGTACACGAAGTCACGGTTACGCACGAGCGGCTTGAACACGAGCGCCTGCTCGTTCTCCATCCACTTGATCGTCAGGCTCTGGAACGGGCTCTCGAACGTCGGTGTGGCCAGCGTAGCGAGCACGGCGGCGTCCGAGACGTTGTCACTCACGTACGACGTCTTTAGGCGCATGGCCTGCAGCGTGTGGTTCACGACGCCGTACATCATGTCGTCCAGGGCGCCGACAACGGAGCCCACGACCAGCATCACGGGCAGATATTGCGTCGACTGTTGCTGCTGCTGATCGATGGCGTCTCCCTTGTCTTCGCTCTGAGAGGAGTTTCTGGTGGTAGTGCTGCTGTTGCTGCGCTCGGCGTACACGCGTACGGCCCCGCGCTGCTTGACGAGCTTCCAGAGGCGCTCATCCACTGTCTGCTGCTGCTGCACGAATGCCTCGTACTGACTGATGTTCTTGCGCACGAAGACGTCTGTGAGGTGCTCGAGCTGTGCAGCGTCATCTGACGGCAGCAGCAGCGGCGGGAACGGGCTCAGGAACTTGGTCTTGCCCATGACTGGTTGGTTGGTTGGATTATTGATCTAAATGAGCGCTTCGGCAGTCGTGCTCGTGCTGAAGAATGCTCTGGAACGTCGCGACTGGAGGACTGAGCTGAGCGGCTGGGCTGGGCTGGGCTGCTCTCTTGCTATGCAGTGGCGTCGCGGGTTGAGCAGACGCTGAGCAGATGACCATAGAGAGAGAGCGAAAGAGAACGAGGAACGCTTTGCTTGCCATGAGATTGAGGTCATCGGCTCACGCTTGTTGTCGACAGATGGATTGTTGCTGCCATGTCTCAAACAGCCATTTCAGTGAAGTACTCATACTAATATATCCGCACAGTGATACACCAACACACGTTCTCTATTCAACACACACTGATGTCTCTATATCTCCGCTACCAATTTTAGATACGCAGCAAGTCAGCGCGTACCTTTTTGGTCACTAACAGTACGCCTTGCTGACCTCATCGCTCATCTCCTCCATTTAACTTGGATAGACACACTTCTTCGCCGAAGTGGAAGCACAATGCACCCGCCCACTCATCGCAAACGCGAATCCGCCCACGTGGCTACGCGTCAGTTAGTGTCTGGTACGAGGGCTCGCATCAGCCTCTTTACTCGTTGAGGTCTTTGGATGTCTAAAAAAGTCCCCCAAGTCGTCAGTCTCAATTCGGATGTCTGGGCTTCAAGTGCCTTGTTCGTTTAGGACCTCTATCAACAGTGGAGTAGCTCTACACATTACACGAATGCTCATGACGCACCGATCTCCTTGAGCCGATCGGCGTACCGCAGCGTGTTGAGTGTGTGGTTGCAGCTATCGGACCAGGGCGAGACCGTGGCGATCATCACGGTCTTGGAACTCTCAGACGTGAAGCTGTCGCGCAGCAGCTGCGTGAGCTTACTCTGTCGGAAGGGCACGTGGCCGGCGCCGCGGTCCAGTGCGCGCACGCACTCCTTGAGTGCCAGCAGGCTCTTGTTAATCTCAGCGCCCTCCATGCGCGTATTCTTGCTGTAAAGTGCATCATTAAAACCCGATAAGCTGTCATTAGAACCCAGGTTCAAGTACAGTATCCACTCAGGTCAGGTCAGGTAAAACTAAGGCAACACTTACTTGTCACTCTGGGTATCGCAGGCCCGCTCGCTGCCAGCCAGATCGACCATCGAGAGCCGCGCGAGGATCGTGGAGCTGCTACTCGACGTGTTCGGGTAGAGCGTGATGCGCAGCAGTGCGTGTGAGCGCGACGAGTCGTCGTGCACGGCGTTGGCGCTCGTGGCGCGCGAGTCCTCGCCGTACTTGACGAGGTCCAGGAGCTCGTCGGCGCTCGAGATCATGATCTCCTTGAGCCCGAGCAGCTGCACCGTGCCCTCGCCGTCCTCCATGAGCTGCAGCCGGCTGCGGCCGTTGAGCAGGTCGTTCACGTTGTTCATGTAGATCTCGTAGAAGCTCACGCCGACGAGCACGGGCGACGAGGTTTTGCTGTCATCGCCAGTCCCAGTCCCACAACAGACGCCGATGCGCTCGAAGAGGTCCGAGGCGGCTTGCCGATAAATCGACTTCATCGTGTACGTTTTGCCCGAGCCAGTCTGTCCGTAAGCGAACACCGTGAGGTTCGAGTGCGCCCCGTTGCGCGTTTCGAGCACGCGGTCGTGGATCAGGTACGGAATGAGCGGCCCGACAGAGTGCGCGTACACCTGCGAGTTGTCCTGGAGCTCATCGAAGACGCCGTCGAAGCGAAACTGGTGGTGCTCGAGGGACTCGGAGCAGTCCACCTTGAGCTTCGGCTCGTGCAAAATGAGCTCCTGGCGCCGCGAGCTCGCTGGGACCACTGTCGCGGCAGCTGAAGATTTCGCTTTGCCACCAGCTGTAGCAGTGACGAGATACAAGCAGGAGACAATGTCGTACCCCTTGGCCTTGAGCTCTTTCTTGGACAATGGGCGCTTGCGCACAAAGACTGAGAGTCTGGTCGTGGACGTAGCGGGGTCCGAGCCCCCAGCACTGCCAGCCTTTGCTAGAGGCGGTAGTGCTGTCCCCATCTTCTGCTGTTTCTGAAAAGCTGGTAGTGCGTCCCTGTATTTCTGAATCAGACGCCGGAACTTGTACCCGGTGTCGTCACCATGCTCCTCGAGCTCGGTCTGGATACGCTGCTTCTCTTCCGCCTGTTGGGCGCGGCGCTCGTCGCGCTTGCGCTGAATCTCGGCGAGCGCACCGAGTACCGACCCCTTGGGCTTGGCTTTTGCGGCCGCGGCGTGCTGCTGCTTGGTCTCTCGGGTCACATGCTGCTGTGGTTGTTGAGGTTGCTGTTGTATCTGGGCTCGGGGTTCACGAGCTACGGGCTGAGGCTTGGATTGCTTCACTGGTGCCTTGAACGACTGGAAGTCCTCACGCTCCTCCCTGTTGTAATAGTTTTCTCGAGGAGCTTGCGCGGCTTGAGGCTGCTTAGGCGATTCTGAAAGCGGGACCAGTGTCTTGGCATTGCGTCGAAACGGAGGAACACTAGGCTTCACGAGGCTCCTCTTGGCGTCGAGCGAACTGAGGTTCGCGAGTCCCTGGTCGTCGCTATCGTTGTTGGCCACATCTGGCTCTTGCTCGTGAAGCTGACCATGAGACCGCAGCCCACTGGGCGGCCGTACACTCGCAAGCGAGACACTGGACGGAGCTGGGACTGGGGTCGTCGGGCGTCGTGGAGCGCCAAGTGACGCTGATGACGATCGGTTCCCTGGTGGGGGAACTGGCGTCGTGTCTTGCTGGTCATCGTCGTCATTTGGCTCAGCGTTGAATCTGGTGGTCGTGACCACTGGTCTTGAAACTGGTTTGCCTCCTCTCTTCGCAAACGGGTTCAGCAGCGCGCGCACTTTCCACTTATTCACCTGGGGTGAGCCACCATAAGATAACGACTCACTAGCGTCGTCACAGTCCTCGCTGCTGTTGTTGTCGTCCTCGTTTGCTGGGCACTTCTTCCAGGGTCGAAAGAACCCACTCTGTTGCACCACGACAGCCGTTAAAGCTCCCCCTGAAGGCGACGGGTCGGCATCGCGAAAGTGGTGGGGCTTGTGGTGAATTTGAGTATCTTCTTCGGTCTGGTTCGTCACGCTGTCCGCGGGTTTACTGAACGTCTGGTCGATAGCCTGGGGCTCTTCAGGCTCACTACAGCTTGGCTGTTCGCGGAAGAGAGAAGTAGGAGTGATGACAACAGGTTCACTCGGCTCTTCCGCCTCTTGCTGCTGGTTCTTGACTGGCCTTTGCTGCTGCTGCTGTTGTTGGTAACCATGGGACTGAAACAGAAGTCGTTCCACGAATTGGGGCTCTTGAGGTACGAGCTGTTCCTTACGGAGTGACGTCGATGGGAGTTCGTCATCTAACGGCTTCAGTGGGATCCCAGGCAGCTGCTGTTGTCGTGTTGGCGCGTGGGGGAACCCTTGGTCGATGCTGTTGTTTAGGGGCAGGCGCTTCATGGAGCCAAAGTACGACGGCGCCTTCCGCCATCCACTACTTCCTGGCTCCTGCTCATTTCCGATCCTCGCTGATGCTGACGTCGGGTCGATCTCTTCGCGACTGTGAGAGCTGTACTGAGGATTCGTGGGGACCGAAGACAGCGCCGTCGGAGTGGATTGTTGCGATTGGTGTTGTTGATGGTAGAATGGCTTCTGGTACTGCTGCTGCTGCTGAGGGTACTGGTGCTGAGGATACTGATGCTGCTGCGAAGAAGTGTTCATCGGGTTCAGCGCCCACGGTGGGAGCGTCGGCAGCGGGGGTGCTGAGCGCTTATCGTACCCAGCGCCAGGCTGCCAGTCCTGAGCTGCTGGTACTGCTGTATACGGATTTGCCAGCGGTGTGCTTGCGAGCTGCTGATGAAGCTGCCGCAGCGAGCCCCGGCCTTCCATAGCTGGCCACTGAGCTGTCTCGATCTGGCTGCCGTTCTCTCTCCGTGGCTAGTTGAGGCTCGCCATGCGCTACTGCTGCTCAGTATACGCGCCTTTGCTCATCAACGCTCGCCTCGACGAGCGTCGTGAATGCCGAGTTGAGCTCAGCAGCTCTCGCCTTCGCTTTTTTATAGCGCTTGTACCAAATCTGAAACCCACCGCCGACGCTTCACAGACACCGAGAGTTCTTCTTGGTGAAGAGCGAAACCGTTGACTTGATCAAGACCTGGGGTGTGCGTATGTTTATATGTAGGTATCATTGCGTTCTCAAGCCTTACTTTCTATGGGAATCCATCCACCATCTCTACGCATTGATCCACTGCTGCACCTGGGTGTCGCTGAGCACGTCCTGGTTTTCAAAGTCGAAGCTCGCGACCTCGAGGATCTTGATCACGCCGCTACAACCCGTGTCAAACACCACGATGTAGATCGTAGGCGCATCCACAGGTCGCGTGGCGAAATTGTCACCACTGGGGGAGACCACCGCGCCATCGTAGAAATAGTAATGCGTCGACACTTTGTCGCGCTGCGCGTTCGTCTCGATGACCTCGGCGATGTCGAGCTCGCCGCAGCCCCCCACGGCGCCCATCCCGCGGCAGTTGCAGCCCGAGTACTGGCCGCTCCAGAGCACCTGGGCGTTGAGCATCCAGATCGCAGGCAGGTTGGGCGTGCTCCCCCAGGGCATTTGCACTTTAGTCACGAAGATCTTCTTGGGTCCACCCCAGCCGTGGTAGCTCCACGTGTCGCCGTGGAAACCAGGGCAGTCGTAGGTGCCGCAGGGTTTCCCCGTCATGATGTTCACCTCCACACCCGTGTCGACCCCTGGACCGCCACCGACGAGCGCTGGGTTGGACGCCTCGGCCAGCGTGCCGCCGAACGGCTGCGGTGTGGCTGCAAAGGACATGCCGTCTGAGGACGCAAACCCTTGAGGTCCACGCACGCCGGTGTAGTCGATGTTCTTGTTGTTCATGAACACGAGGTTATTCGCCGCACCACCACGCTTGTACCAGGACACGCGATTCCACAAGGTTGACGACGATGACGATGTGATATTGGTGCTTCCCAAGTACACTGCGATATTGTAGATCTCCATAGGGCCGCGGAACACGAGCGACACTTCTTCGCTGAGCGGACCCACCTGGTTCTTCATGTACACGCGACTTCGTTGGCAGTTCTTGAGACCCCAGGTCATGTCGTACGAGCCCACAACGTTGCCTGCATACTGATCTTTGTAGGCGTAGTTCGCATTCACGTACGCGTTGCTGCCCACGCTCGGGACCAGGATATCATTTGATGTGGTGGAAGAGCTGGTCGTGGTGCTTGATGAACCTGAGTTGGATACAGTGACAGCGGTGCTGCTGGCGCTGCCTGGTGGACAGAAGACTACATCGAACTCGGTCGTATCTGGACAATCGTGCGTCTTCCAGTCGTCTGCCGGGTACTGGTAGGCGTCAGCGCACCGGTCAGCGAGGCAGTAGACCGCGCGGCAGTTGTAGCCACTCGTGATCCACTTGGGGATGATCGCGACTCCGACATTGAAGCCCGTCTTGCCCGTGTACGCGCGGCACTCATCAAAGCCTTTGCAGGTACCTGACTACAAGACAATCTCAACAAAGTCAGCCAGTGGGTACAATGCCAAAACGATAGAGAACCAAGTCAAGCACGGTATCTCACTCACCCCGGGTGCTACGATGCTGATGTCATACCAGGCCTTGCCGTCGTTGCCTGGGATGCTGAACTCCACCACTACACGGAGAATTCATGCAGACACATACAGACACACGATTATATCTTAAAGGTGACCAAGACTGGGAGTGAGTATGAGGATACATAACAACATACGCGTAGCTTGGTCGCCGGTCCCATGGCGCCACATGAGCGACGGCTGAGCTACATTCTGCACGAGCGGCGGGCCGCCCGCGGGGATCACAATAAGGTTGACGTTGTTCCAGAGCTGAATGTCGTTGATGCACTGGTTCTTGAAGTTGATCGTGGTCGCGGTCGAAGGCGAGGACGAGAACACGAGGGCCGTGGCAGCGAGAAGCAGTTGCATCGGGGATATCATGGCTCCACACGGTTCCTACCGCTCAGGTAACTCAGGGGTGAGAGAGAGAAAGTTGACTTGGGCAACGAAGCGCGACTTCTAAACTCAGGCGACCGACTACCCAGCTTTCAAACTGTAAGCGTCACTTCATCACTCTTGGGCGGAGTGACCTTTCAAAGAGCTCTCCTGTGATGTTGCATGCCCACCGCTCGCTCGCGCATCTTGGTGGATAGGTGCTGTAGTCGATAGACTCGCAAATCTTGCCTTTTTTCTCGTCGGTATGTATCAAACGCGACACCACCAAGCGCGTTCCGCTCACATGCTTGCTGCTTGAAGGCACTGCAAAGGTCTTGAACAAACGCCTACTGGAGGCGAAACCACCATGAGGGGGTTTCAGCGCTTGATCCCTTTGTATCTTCACCCCTTCCCGACTGACTAGCCCACGCACTTGTGATCTCGCTCTTCATTCGCCGCGTAGACTGCAGTAGTTCCGATCAGCTTCAAGCCCACGCACGCACACGACCCCTCGGAGGCATGTCGAGCCGCAACTGCTGGACGAGACCTTCAAGCACCTTCTTCCTCGTGGCTTTTGTCGTATTGCTGACCCTTGTCGTTGCGGTCCAAGCCGAAACCAAGCCCGAGTGCATCAGCCGATGTAAGAGCCTCTTCGGCTCGTGCCAGACGCGCAACCAGGAGTCTTGGGACGCCTGCCTCATCCTCAAAAACTGCAACAGCAGCAGCACGGGGTGTGATGAGGCGTGCAAGCTGGCGTGCGCCTGGTGCGACAATTACTGGGGCCACTTCATCGAACGCGGCTGTGCCCTCGACCGAGCCACATGTAACTCGAGCTGCAAGTAGAAATCCCACTTGAAGGCGTTCGCGGTGCCGCATCAAGCAGCTCTCCACTCTTAGCAATTGCATTGCAGACCTACGCACCTTTCTTGATCTGGTAATTCCCCAACACGAACTTCATATTCCACTCACTCGTACGCTCGCCAACAGACCATACCCGCGTCACATTTGAGATCGGAATACGCTGCGTGCTAGTGGTGCTTTGCTAATTGACTGTTCAATTGCGCCCACTGCTGCACTCTTGATCAAGCGCCTCGACCATCGTCGTCGCTGGCTTCATTCTCGCACATGCATTCGTCACCGTTCTCCTCGTCCTCGTCGGAATGTCCTTCGTCCGCATCCACGCCGTCGTCCTGCCGAGTAGAAGGGATGAGCTTGTTGCGGAGCTGGAAGCTGTAGAGCCAGCGGTTCGAGAACTTGAGCTGGCGCAGCTTCTCGTCCAGCGGGTTGGGCAAACCGCCGTTCGCAAGCATCACGTCACGTAACAGTTCTGCCTTGGAGTGGATGATAACTCCCGTCAGTCACATGCCGAGGTCTCCACAGTGGTTTATCCACACCACTAGCTTGTGCTCCAGCGAGTGTGAGAGCCTGGTCGCCACCGCGTCCTCGGTCTCCTCGGATTCCGCGCGGCAGCGCTTGAGCATGTTCGAGACACTGGATGGCGCGGGTGCCTTGAGCAGCTTGAAGCGCGCGGCAGCTCACTGGGAGAGCTCCCGCAGCGACTTGCCGTCGTTCGTCGTGTGGTGCGTGAAGAGCACGCGCTGCTGCTCGCGTGTCAGGCGCACGCGCGTTGTACTGCGTTCTGGCAGTGCTTTCCGTTTGTTGAGCAGCACTCAACTTCTCCAAGTTCCTCCTCAACACAGATAGACTTTGGCGAACACACAACAAGAGGAGCAATACACCGGCAAGAGCTCTTCACTTCGAGTTCACTACTAAGCAATATGCACGGAGCACTACAAATACAAACAAGCGACACAAAAAGAGACATGGAGACAGAGCTCTGGAAGATGGGCACCAGAACTCAGGCGCACAAAGGGGGTAAGAGAATCTACGCGCGGAGGCTGCGGCGAGTGCTCTGAACGACCGAGGTGGATGAGCTCGACGCTGGAGTAGTGGCCGGAGCCGCACCAGTGGCTGGCTTCGGGATCGCAGCGTTGCCACCCGTGGTGGTGGTCGTCGAGGTCGTGGCCGAAGTGCTGGAGGCGCCCGACGGATTGCCCGACGCCGTGCCCTGTACCGGGTTGCGACCAGTCGAGGTCGAGGTCGACGACGAAGCTCCGGACGCTGGTTTGGGCATTACAATCACTGGCGTCTCTCCGGAGGTAGGCTTCGGAGCGAACTCATTCGTGGTACTGGTGCTGGAAGTCGCAGTCGGAGTGCTGATAGCAGCACCCTGAGTCGGGCTCTGTCCTGAAGCAGGCGGCGCTGCACCCGTTGCTGGCTTCACGTTGGATGTGGCCGAGGTGGAAGTCGTCGAAGTCGATGTTGACGCACCGCTGGTGGTGGTCGAAGTGGCCCCAGTGTTTGGTCGCACGAGCGAATCACCACTCAAGACCACCACCGCGGACCCTGTATTACCCGTGCTTGGTACTCCTTGGCTCGGATTGCTACCCGCACTTGGCTGCGCATCCGTAGAGCCAGCTGTAGTGGTGGTAGTCGTAGTAGCAGCAGTACCGCTCGTAGCACCAATGCCAGACGCAGGCTTCACGGGGTCGGTGTTCTGCACGGGCGAGTTCACGAACAAGATCGCGGCGGTGCGATCACCACTGCTCCACTCGGCGACAGTCGAGTCCACGGCGGCGCTGTCGGCTTCACGTCCGACGGGCGAGACGGCGCCAGGGAGCTGGTCGTCGTCGATCGCGAGCACCGTGTGCATTGGTGCGTGGTACGCGAGGAGCGCCAGGCAAACCACGACAAAGTTCTTCGCGTAGACCATGGCTTGGCTTGGGTTTGGCTGGTGGGAACTAGTGCGCTGGGTAACTGGTGGATTGCAGAATGAACGAGTTGAGCTCTTCACACTTGGCTGCGCAGCTCGGCAGCGCGGGTGGAGGGCGCTATCGTGAGCGTGGGATTCGCTGGATCTTCAAGCAAATAAACTCGAAGAGATCCGTTCTCATACACACGCGGATGCCATCCATTTGCACGCGTTCGTCCGCGTCACATGGCTGATTCCGTCCGCCTCTATGGGCAGTACCGTACACCTGGTCGTCGTGTGATTAATCCTTATGCACAGTGGACATGATAGAGAGCGTGCTAGTGTGGCGCAGCTGATACGCCTTCCATGGCACCATCCGCTTCACAATTTCGCCATTGCACGCGCGCTGTCCTTTACGAATGGTGAATCGGGCTTGGTAAACGATCAAGTAATTGATCGCAGCAGTGCAAACCGACCGTCTTCGAGTAGTATTTGCAAATAAAAAAGCACACAGCATTCATCTTTGACCAAATACCTCCCAAATTGTATATAATGTGCATTTGGATCAAATTGATACTTCAATAAAAACCATGAGGCTGGCTGAATCGCTGAAGCCGGTTTCAGCATACTGTAGGCAAGGTAATGCTTACATTTTTTTGAAACACGCACGGATGTTCACAATGTCGATATGGAACGATTTTAGGAATTTATTATTTTCTTTGTATATTACAATAATAAATCACTTTAGACAAAATAATGTATATCCAAATCAAGAGGATTTTGATAAGGTGTATACCGTTTACGTTCTTTGGACTGCATAACTGTTCTTCTGTATATTTATTCGTAGGACCGTCATTTATCTTGATGAGGCTCACGCGATTCAAGTCAAATCAAACCACTGCTGCGCTGTGAACGCTGGCGTTTTGAGGGAACGCGACGCCTGCGCCAAAATTTATTTTTAGCGACGAGCCGGCTTGAAGCGAATACTGATGCTACCACCACACCTCGCTTGAGCGCATGCCGTCGTGAAGCAGGCAGGCGAGCGCGTGGATGAGTACGATGCGCCGGCCGGAGCACGCGCCGCTGCCCACGCTCAAGTGCCTCGCACCGATCGAAGGGACGTTCTCCAAGGTGCGCACGCAGTGTATGTAGCTCTTCGTTGTGGTGGCGCTTCGCTACGTGCTCATCGAGTGTGGATGGGGCTATAAATGCTTGAACAGGAAGCAGAGCTGTCGGCGCGCAATGTGGCCCATCGGCGTGAGCGCGCGTTCCAGGACGTCGTGCGCAAGTCGAGTAGCGTTCTGAAGAAATCGCTAGCGGGCAGCGGCTCAGCCTCGGCATCAATAGCGGCAGGCTCGAGCAGCGCGGTGATCGTGCAGGACGCGACGGCGTCGGCCGGCAAGAGCAACAGGCGCGTGTCCACGCAATTCCAGCGCGCGTATGCGTTCCATCGCCTGCAGCAGTTCGAAAGTGCAGTGCTCGACTACAACGAGTGCGCGGCACAGGAGCCCACGCACGCACTCGTGTTCTACAACCGCGGCTGTGCGCTGTACGCCCTGGGACGCAAAGAGGAGGCCGTGCAAGACTTCTCTAAGGCCGTCAAGCTCGAGGCGAAGAACATGCTGTACATTGAGAGCCGCGCGATAGTGCTCAAAGAGGTCGGACGGTTCCAAGAAGCGATCCACGACTACGTGTGGCTCGAGGCGCTGCGAAGGATGACCAACAAGCCCGCGTCAACTGATAAATCGTCCACTAGCAGCAGTGACGCAATGACGTCCACCCCTGTCGGCCACCACGCGCACCACGGCTCGTTCTCGACGTCCTTCGGCGATTTCGACTCGTCGTTCCAGTCGGGCACGTCACCCATCGGCTCCATCCTCATGAACGCGGTGAACGGCGAGAAGGAGAGTCGCGTGTGCGATTGGTTCCTGCGTTTTCTCAAGCAAAAGCCCTTCTCGCGCACGTCGAGTGATCTTCAGGAAGCGGTCTCCTACGCCAAGACCTGGAGCTTTTTCCGTGGGATGGCCAAGGAAATGGTCGAGCAGTGTCTGGAAGAAGCCACCTACGGACACTTTGAGGCCGACCAAGTGGTCGTGGGCCAGGGTGTGCAGTCTCAGTCGTTCCACGTGATCCTGAACACCGTCGCCTCGCTGGTGAAGAACGTCGACTCCCATGGTGTCTCGAAGGTGCGTGAGCTCAAGACCTTGTGCCAGGGGGACACCATCGGACTCGAGCCATTTGGGTATTCCTTTGCGGACGGGACTCTGCGGACGCTGAAGCACGTCGTGGTCATTCCGCCACGGACCAGCACTCGGTCGTCTCGAGCTGGAGGGATTTCAGGATCCCACTCGGCTTCAGCCTTGCCCATGGCGACCCACCACTCACAAGATATCGACTCTCAGACTTCCAGATCGGACAAATCGCCTCGAACAGGGCAGCACAAGCGCGAAGATGGCGCACTGCTCCCGCTGGAGCCAGCAAGTTTTACGTGCCTGGACGACGTCCACTGCCTCGTGCTCAGCGCCGACGTGTATCGCAGCATTCTCCATGAACACGAGGAGAGTGAGCTCGACGAGAGAGCTCAGTTCCTGCGCTCCTGTCGCGTGTTCCAGAGCTGCTCGGAAGACGTGGTGACGTCGCTTGGTGCGCTGTCGAGTCGGAAAGTGTACGACCCCGGGAAGGATATCCTGCGCGCTGGCGACATTGTCACACAGCTCTGTTTGATCAAGCGAGGCGTGTGTCAGGTGCGGAAAACGATCACGATGTCAAAACCCTCATCTGTGCCCAGAAAAGCGCGTCGCCATCCATCGAACAGCCTGCTAGCAGCGTCAGAAGACCTCCTGACAGCACGATCGAATGATGGTTCATGGGTGCTCGACAACGGCTGGATGCTCACGAACCCTCGACTGGTCAACAATGCGCAGAACAGTGGCAAGCGCGAGAAAATTGTCACCGAGGAAGTGAACGTCGCGATCCTGGCAAGCGGCCAGATGTTCGGCGAGCTGAGCGTGCTGCAGCCTGGGCAGCCGTCCCAAGTGACCATTCGCACACAAACCCTAGTCGAGATCCTCGTGTTCAAGGAAGAAGACCTCGCGATGCTCAACGTGCAGTTCCAGAGCGGGACGATGAACGCGCTGCAGGACTCGCTGTTGTTCCACAATCCGCCGCAGCAGAAGATCATCCAGCTGCATCGCGAGCTGGACTCTTGGGAGAAGGAGAAGCGCGGCGTGCTTGAAGAGCTCTACAGCAACAGCTCCCTGGCGCTCAACAAGGGTGGTCAACAGGGATTGGGCTTGCGAGCAGCGCCGTCGCCATTGATACGAGGCCTGCGGGAGGCGAGGAAGGACTTCAAGCTCTCGCCGTTGAAGAAGACCATCCAGAGGAGCTCACCAAGTTTAAGCAGAGATGCCGAAGGAGCCAAGAGCACGCCGTTGTTGCCGTAGAGATAGCGAGAACACTGAAGACGATTGATGAGGATCAATGGTTATTTGATTATCGACGATGCTACGACTACAGCTACCGATACTAAAGGCAAGCGTGCATTGGCGGTGTCTCTCAGGGAAAAGGTTTCTCAACACTGGTGTTCAGGTCTCAAAGATTATATCAGTTGATCATTGAGGCAACGCCATGCACACGCTTACAAACACACATACACACATGCAAGCGCAACATGTATACGCTGGTGGTTCAAATCTCTCAGGTTTGGTTTTGTCAACATCCGGGTGTTCAGGGTTTAATTAAAAACTTAAGAATCATTGAGAAGTGATCACCAACACGCACACACACACACACTCACAGCCATGCAATAGGCAAGCGCCACAACTACACATGTGCACGCACACATTTATGATGATTTCGTGTTCCCTCAACAAGAAATTGTCCACAGAATTCCGTACCCGCAAGCAGCCCCGTAGGACCGCAAGCCAAGCCGGGATAGTCGGTTCTCAAACTTTAAATAATCATAGGGAGCACTTGCAAACAGCCAACCGCATACAAATAAGAGAACACGCACACACACACATGCACAGACGGTGCGGTAGACATCGACGACGGCACGAACGACGGGGGTGAGGAAGCTGAGGTAGGCACGGCGCAATTGCAGGATGAGCTCTTCAGCGCAACTTGCTTTGGCTTGCTTTTCGGTTCGAAGTTGCTTTCAGGAAACGACTGGGCAGCAACTTTTTACGGGATGGCCACTTTTTACGCAGCGTTTGCAGCATTTTTACGGTACGGGTTTTGTAAATACAGCCCGATGTACATGAGGTGCACCACACCATCGAATCAGCACGTGGTGGTGTGGAGTACCTTACTTGCATCAAGAAGTGCGCCATTTTGGTGGTCTCATTCTATAAATAATGTTCTCCACACCATTTTCGATCCGGTGGTCTGAAATCTCTAGATTTGCGGAAAAAAAGCTGCACATACTGCTTTGCAAAAGACACTTCAGTAAGAGTCTCTAAATTTAGAAAATACGCTCTTTTCGGGAAAAAAAGGAAGGGGGAAGGCCACGAAAACCACGAAAAGCGAGCGAGCGGCTCTGAGGCGACCGACCGACAGAACGCCGCCGCCAGCAAAGCAGAAGCAAGCAAGATGATCGCGTCGGCCGCCAAGGGATTCGCCAGCAAGAGCAAGGCCGTTGCGGCCCGCTCCATGAGCACCGTCCGCTACGCCGAGTACGGCCACCCGCTCAACGTCCTCAAGTACGATTCCATTGCATTCAATAGCCACCGCGTTGTTGATGGCGTTGCGATCGACCGATCGACATGAACAGACTGACGCGTTGGCTGGCAGGGTGGATGAATATCTGCCTGAGTCCCTTGTACATGAAGGCAGAGAAAGCGAGCGCCAGCTCAATGATGCTGTCTATACGTGTACGAAGTTTCTGACTGCGTGGTATTATTGTGTGTTCCTTCCTACCTCTGTGCGCTCATGTGCAGGACGGAGGCCGATGACAAGGACGCCGAGCTGGGCCGTGGCCAGGTCGCCTTGAAGTTCCTGGCTGCGCCGATCAACGTGTCAGACCTGTCGCAGATCCAGGGCCACTACGCGATCCGCCCAAAGTTCCCGGCCGTCGCCGGTAACGAAGGTGTGGCTGTCGTCACGGCCGTGGGCGCCGACGTGAAGAACGTCAAGGTGAACGACCGCGTGATCCCGACCCAGGCGGGCTTCGGCACGTGGCGCAGCAAGGCCGTGGCCGCGAGCGCGGACGTGACCAAGATCTCGGACAAGATCAAGATCGAGGACGCGGCTACGCTGTCGGTGAACCCGGCGACCGCCTACCGCCTGCTCGCGGACTTTGCGGAGCTCAAGAGCGGCGACGTGGTGATCCAGAACGGCGCCAACAGCGCTGTGGGCCAGTCCGTGATCCAGCTCGCGGCGCTGCGCGGCATCAAGACCATCAACGTGGTGCGCGACGACGGCGACTACGACCTCACGAACGAGCACCTGAAGAGCCTTGGTGCGACCGTCGTAGTGACGAGCGACTACCTGGGCTCGGCCAAGTTCAAGGAGCTGATCTCGGACCTGCCAGCGCCAAAGCTCGCGCTCAACTGCGTGGGTGGCAAGAGCTCGCTGGAGATTGGCAAGACGCTTGCGAAGAAGGGCGTGCACGTGACGTACGGTGGCATGAGCAAGGAGGCCGTGTCCGTGGGCACGGGCTCGCTCATCTTCCACGACATCACGCTCAAGGGCTTCTGGCTGAGCGAGTGGGTGAAGGAGTCGTCGGTCGACGAGCGCGTGGCGATGCTCAACGAGCTCGCGGCGCTCGTGGAGGCCGGTAAGTTAAGAACCTGGATCCAGACGTACAAGTTTGCGGACTTTGACGACGCGCTCGTGGCCGCTGTGAACCGCACGACCAAGCGAAAGATCGTGCTGCTCATGGACTAAGTCCGTGGCACACACGGGCAACAAGCGAGCAGTGGAGAAGCAAGTATGCCGTAAGGGTGGCTGGCTAGATGATAACGTGGCGAGGACGCTTGCTGCTTCTTGGCTCTAGCAAGCAAGCAGTGGCCCTGAGGCTGAGCTTCTCCTCTGCTCTAATGAGAGGGTGAGGGCAAACACAAGAAGGAGAGAGGCTTTGGAAATACAAGCGAAACACAAAGTAACACACACAATGCAAACAGGAAACAAAAACACACAACTCTATACGATCTGTTTGGTGGTGCCGTTAGTTAGCGATGCATGTCTTTCTTGGGTCATTAATCACTGGTATCTAGTGGTAGAGCAGTGCGTGGTGGTCGCTCTGGCGCTGCGCGTTCACGTCCACGATCTTGTCTGCGAGGCGCTGCGGGAGCGCCGTCGTGATCGTCTGTGCGTCGAACGTCACACGGCCGTCGGTGAACGCCGTGATGGACGCTACGAGCGCGCCCACCGCCTGTTTAAGAAAGAAAACACACACACGACCGAGTCAGCCTTAATGACCCTCATGCAATCGACGCTAAATAACTGAGCGTATGTAAGACGCACCTCGTAGGTCCCGGCGTGGTTGCGTCCGGGCTTGTAGCCCTTGGCGAGCAGGAAGTGCACGCGCGGCGACTGCTCCACCTTCAGAAAGTGCACGAGGCTCGCGAAGAAGCGGTCCTTGAGCTCCCAGGCTGAGTCCACCGGCTGAAATGGTGCGCCATTGGTTGGCAATGGCACTGTTGTCGCTTCTTCGTCGCTGGCGTCACTGTTGTCCACGTTGAGCACCGAGTGATAGACGTTCGGGATCGCGGTCGTGGTCGAGGGCTTGGCGTACGGCAGGTGCAGCGCCGCGACGATCGTGAGCACCTGTACGTGCGCGTCGCTGAGCAGCGTCAGCAGCGCATCTGCGAGCGCCCAGTACGAAGCTTCTTCGACTGCGGCGTTGTTCACGACCACGAACGACACCTGCACATGCGATACAACATAGAGCTTAGTGAAAGATCTCGTCACGCTCATCATGAAGAACGAAGCCACACGTGCTCTTCACGTACGACGGGTGACGCGTCCTGCTGCTCTGCAAAATGCCACACGCTCACGTGTTCTGCGAACTTGGACGGCAGCGCCAGGCTGCTCGCGGCCACTTCGACTCGAAGCAATCCTTCCATTTGCGCGAACCAGAGCACATCTGCGTGTGTGGCGGCAGCAACGAGATACACACGGGGAGAAAGGAAACAGGGACACTGTTAGCAAACAAGAGCGGGCGCTTAAGGCGACATGAGCTGCAGTAGCACTACGTACGTTGGCCCGCGAGAGAGAAGTCGTTGAACGCGAGGTAGACGCGCGGCGCGAGCGGTTGCTGCTCCATCATGTGCGCTCCTGCCATCTTGGGCTGGGCTGGTTGATCTGCTCACGGTTTTGCGCGAAATTTTCTTTCCGTTCCTTTTTGCATCCTTTTCACAATACTTGTACCATATTTCATCTTTTACACGCTAGAATACGTACGTATGTATACTATTAGCATACGAAAATGAGGCAAGTACGATAGGAAGTTAGAGCTTCGTCACTGTACCTGTGAGTGAATATACCGTGAAAATTCGAGAAAGTATGCACAACTGGTGGAGACGTACAGTGAGATCTCGAAAAAATACGCATTGGGGACAGTCGAGTGAGCGATGCATGCCCCCACCACCACTCAGTGAGAAGCAGGAGATGAGAGTACGCCGCTGGATTCGATAAAGTAAATGTTCCTACAAGGATGCTATTCGGCAGGTATCCGCAAGGTTCGTGCATCCGCTCACGAAGAAACCGATCACCATCTCACCGTCGACGATCAAGCGCATTCTCCGCAAGTACGACAAGCGTGCGGAGCACGTGCAGATCGTCGAGGTGCTGGAGTTCGGCGACAACTACCAGTGAAGCCTTTCAGCTCTTTGAACAATTAGTAAGCGCATCGACATGCTCGACTAGATGACTCACGGCACTAAGTTTAATTGCGTACACAGGACCGTGTTGATATCTGTTACAAGAAGTCAATCGCTTCAATGCACTACAAGGTGAACCTGATAGCCTCTTGCCACTTGGTCGTAAACTGATGAGCGTTGCGGAAATGCAGTTCTGCGTGCTGGATTCTACGCTCGTGCTCAACGGTGTCGCGGTAGATGTTTAATCTTGCGTTTGTATAAGAAAATTTGTCGAGGTTGACGTGGCTGTTTTCGCCCTTTCCGAGGGTTGTTTGGCCCTCTCAGTTTTTGTTTGTGGACTGCTTGCCAACGCAGTTCCAGCCGGCGCCTTTTATTTCGATAGCGAGGGCGATGAAGCCTTGCGGTGTGGAGCTTCGACGAAGCCTCGCGTGGTGACTCGATCGTTTTCTATACTTTGACTACTCCACTGTCGGCAGCCAAAAGGCAACACCCCTCGACCCTCGGGTCGAGCTCACAACATGACTATTTATTTAAAGACCAAACAGTCACACAGATACCGATACCAGTGCTCTCTGCAGCAGACCTGAACTTGCCCTCTGTCGCCAGTGCTTCAGATGAATCGAGCAGTGTTGCATCAGAACATTCGTAGACTCGTCACCAGAGCACTTTTGATCTCCCTTTTCAGCCCATTTACCTCGTTTCCTCCTCATTTCCCGGCACATTGGTGAGTTTCATGGAATCGGCTAAAAGCTACAGAGACGTATTCGCCCCCATCTCATCAATCGAATGGACTCAAAGAAACATCAGGGCCACTCCATGACAGTTCTCAAGTCAACGCTGGGCGTGTGGGTCAACATCTTCAAATTGTTACATGGATAAAACCAAGTCGAGTTTAAATTTGTCAACGCAATGCACACCCTCGGTTATTGCGAGCTCCCTTAAGCGAGACCCATTGGGAAGGCAATCCATTTAAGATCATCAGCTTTCTACAGAAGCCACCTGGTTCAGTGTGACCAAGATTTAACCAGGATTCCAAATGGACACGTCCCGAATGACAGTATCGAGATGAGATTGTCGAAGCCCACGACTTGTTACACTCTTCAAAACGTAAAATTGCGCTGCGCTGTCCAATAGTTCTCGGAGATCGGATCTCTCATTCGCAAAAACTCACCTGTAACACCCAAGAATCCCGTGGAGATGGAGGGCGTATCGCTGCTCCCAATCCACATATCCAATCCCACACGTGTCTTGCATTTATGTCTCTGTGTTTATGTCTCTGTGTTTCAGCCGTGCTATGCCATGAGATAACAATTCCTCAGTCAACTCTTCAAACGTGCATGCAGGCACTTCGTCTCCATAGCGACGTATTAGCCACGTTCAAGCACAGCACAAAGCGAAACATGCTATGCAACGTTGTGTGTCGTCGCGACTGCGCATCTGAGAAAGGTAGCGCGGCCTTCTTGAGATCCGTCGGGAATGGAAACCCCCTCTGCGAGTGTATGGAGCAGGCGGTTGGCTTAGTGAGCCGTGCAGCGAAGTGGAGTGGGACAAGGGTCGTCGTTCATCGGTGAGATTAATGAGGTGAGGACGGCGAGCACTCGTTGGTCGGCAACGGCAACAGAGCCGAAAGAGGTATAGCAAACTGCTTCGTCTGCGCATGCATCCAAAGCTGAGTGAGCGTAGATTTATCAAAAAGTGGCTACCCAACATATTGATGGGAGTGAGGTATATTTAGGTACGTTGCCGACCTTACCCAACATATTCGCTCATTAGCATTCCCGTGCCATTTGAGCTGGCGGCTTCATGGTAGGTTTCCCCATACTCCCAAGACTACACCGTATATGCAGTTCAGTAAGACTGCTTTGATTTGGTGGCCTGGCACTTCAGTATGTAATAAGTCGTCGACAAACCATCGACAACCACGAAACAAAGCGAGAAGATGGACAGACCGCAGATGTGCACCGATCCTCACTTGCCGCTCACCCGCTCGTTTGCTCATCGAAGGAGCTGTTCGGAGAGGTACAACCAAAACCCGCCGACGCGCGTCGGATTTGCTCTGCAATGCGCTACAAGTAAAGAAAATCGGGCAGTCTCTATAGCAGATTAGCACATAACACACAAAATGAGCCTCCACCTGATCAAGCGTAACGCATGTTCACGAACTAACGGGAAACGTCCGAGTCGTGTCGAGCTGCAGATAACTGGCTGGTTGATTGATTGAGCCTTACTCGACCAAATCTTCACCTGCAGGGTGAGTCTTGCAGCTCAAGCTCGACCAGCTGTGACGCATTAATCTGTATACAGCACCACCGCCAACAACAATTACCGCGCACTGCACTAACTTCGCAAAAGAGAAACAGGGTCCACGCGTCGAGTTGTGATCTCATCGAAGACACACATGGCTCAGCAGCGACTTGGCTCAAAGGTGTTCATTGGTGAGATTAACGAGTGAGCCCCATCCTTTTGAATTGAAGAATGTAAGGGCCGAGTGACGCGCATCAACAAGCAGGAGTCTGTCCCGCGCTCTTTCAGGATCACACTACCCTTTCTCTCGACACAAGTGACGATGAGCTCAGCTTTCTGAGAAAGAGCACCGCTTGGCTTGCAATAGGGGAAGTCCGTTTGCAGTGGCGACCGCTCTCGCGCTATCCAATCGCACACGAGTTCTGATTGCTCTCACGTCAACGATACACATGCTTGCAAAGCACTCGTCTGCCCCATCTTTTTCGATCTCCTGTGCGCTGAGCAGGAGCCCAATCAAGACAGGCACTTGGACTGACTGCCTATCTTCTCGCTCGCTCTCCTTCGAGCGTGTGACTCGCGCACTGCTCTCCTGTTTCACCTGACAAGAGCGCTCATTCTCCAATCTGCGAGCTTCCCAGCAAGTGCCTGCCTCCCCTCTAGCCAGCCCAAGAGCGAAGAACCTCCAGCAGCCATGGACTCCAAGATGGACCTCGTCGAGCGCGTCTCGTACATCTCGTCGGCCACCAAGGGCAAGACCGAAGGCGACTACACCAGCATGAAGACCCCGACCGAGTTCGAGGGCGGCGCGCTTCGTGAAGGTGGCGCGCCCAACATCTGGGGCAAGGACTACATCGGTATCCTCATCCAGTACATGGGCGTCGGCATGATCTACGGCACTCTTCCTGGTACCGTCTACCCGTTCCTGCTCAACTACCTCAACATGGAAGGCACCCAGGTGGTGTCGGCGCGCGTGCTGCTGACCATGCCGTGGTCCTTCAAGGTGGTCTACGGCATTCTCTCGGACTGCTTTCCGATCTTCGGCTACCGCCGTCGTCCGTTCATGATGATCGGTTGGAGCGTCTGCTTCCTCATGCTGCTCATCATGGCGTTCATGAAGGTCGGCAAGCCGTACTACCTCAAGCGCGAGTACTCGGACCTGGACCCAGACACGATCTCAGTCGACGAGCAGTCACTGTATTACAATCTGAAGGCCCCAGATACCGGCGGCAAGTTCATCATCATGATGATGCTCGCTGCCGTTGGCTACGTCGGTGCTGATGTCGCTGCCGATGCGGTCGTCGTCGAGCTCGCCCAGCGTGAGCCGGAGGCTGTGCGTGGCACGACCCAGACCACGATCTACATGATGCGTACGATCTTCGTGACGCTGTCTGGTATTCTGACCGGCTTTGCGTTTAACGGCGAGGACTACGGCGGTGACTTCGACTTCTCCATCAGCTTCCCGCAGCTCATGCTGATTCTCGCGATTTGCTGTCTCCCAGTCATCCCGTGCACGTGGTTCTTCATCAAGGAGGAGAAGCACCCTGGTGTGGTCTTCAAGGACTACATCACCGAGTTCTGGCAGCTCATCCAGACGCGTCCGATGTACCAGGTCATCGCGTACAAGTTCTTCTCGGGCATCTTCGAGAACTTCACGGTTACCTGCGCCGACCCGATGCAAGAGACCTGGGCCAAGGCCACGCCGCTCAATGACCGTATCCTCTCTATCCTCGGCAACGCCATCTTCGCGCTCACGCTCTTCTGCACGGGCAAGTACGGTCTTCACTGGAACTGGCGATGGATGCACTTCATCACGGTTGCGATTGTGACCGTAATGGACGCGCTCGTGACGTTCCTCACGACGTGGGACGTGGTCCGCAACCAGTGGTTCTGGCTCGGTGTTCCAATGGTG
>JAASGO010000120.1:0-46292 GCA_023334245.1 Globisporangium cederbergense | reverse complement strand
CACCAACCTGAACTTGTTCGTACGATCGATCTGATCTACTTGCATGCTTGGACGCCTCGAACGAAGACGACATACCGCCTCCTCGCACAGCTACTAGGTTCTGGTTGTCTAGTTGGTACACACTGTCCGAGTATCGTAATGGGGGGAGGGGGCAAAAGCTCCTAACTTATTATGTTGAGTGGGACTCTCTCATCTGCCAGAGGGGTCAGCCTTTAGAGATTAAGCTATTCTACACTAATGGGGGGCGGTGTTGTACGATTGGAGACTGAGCAAAGACGGATGCGACGCGGATGAGGCCATCGCGGAGGTCGGTGTCGTCGTCGGCAATGGCGCGTCGGAGAGCGTAGCGGAGATGTTGTCGCCGTCGAGAGTCGATCCAATGCCACTGCGTCACTAGGTGAGGAGGTGGCTATCCAAGTATCGTAATGACGATATACTTCTACACGCTATGAAAGTGGTATACTCATCCTTCTTATTTGAACTAAACTTACAACAAACAACGGAACTCAACTCCGCAGACGCCTTCCGTCTGTCTTTCATATTCAGCAGCTCACGCAGATCCCGTCAGTCACCCAGTGGCATTCGTTCTGCCGGGTCGGTGAGGAACGACGCGCGCTCGCTCGCGCAGGCTGGCAATTGGTAGCCACTCGTGGAGGGAGCTTTTCGATAATATACGAATCATGCGCAGATAAGATTAAAGAAGATGGTCTTCGTCTTCGTCTTCGTCGCGGTCCACCGGTGTGAGGTCCACTGCTGCGAGCTGCTGTTGGGCGGTGCGCTGCTGGCGCGAGATGGCCGCCACCCCGACAGCAGACTGCTCGACGCGCTGGAAGAACTGGATTGGCTCCGATTTGTCCTCCTTGTTGCGGTAGGCGTACATGACGAGGTAGCCTGGACTGGACGAGCGGCGCGACTTGAGAAAGCCCACGGTCTTCGATCGATCGTAGACGCTCTGCAGGTAGAACTTGGACTTGGAGGTCACGACCGTGCCCTCTGGCACACCCGTCACGATGAACTTGGCGCGCAAATCGATCTTCGGGCTGAAGCAGAGTTTCTTCGAGAGTGACTGCAAACGCAGCACGTGGCCGTCATTGCGCGCGATTGAGATGCAGTCGCCGCCGTGGATGATGCCATCCGTAGTGTGGCCGATGATGCGCAGCGCGTCGCGGATGTCCATGGGAAGCGCCTCGTCCACCGCCTGGCAGCGGATGCGCTTGGAGAAGATGTTTTTAGACGCCGATTTCTTCGGCTGGCCTGAGACCTGCACCACCTGGCTGCTGCTGTTCTTGAAGTTCAGGTGCAGTGTCTGGCCACTGTAGAGCGCGCTGCGAGCGTTATTCAGGTCCTCCGAGGCGCTCGAGCCGTGGCTACGTGGGTGCACCGGGTTCGACTGTTTGCGCGTGCGGATCACCTGGCTGAGCATGCGCGGTGGAGAGCTCATGCCACGGTTCATGCGGCGCGCTGGGATCTCAGTCGTGCGGAAGAGCGGTGTTGTACGGTCCTGGAACGACGCCTCAAAGCGCGCGATCGCCTCGGCCTTGTTGCGCACCTCGTCGATATTCACCTCCTCCTCACTTTCGTAGTCGAGCATGGAGGATGTCGCGGCACTGTCGTCGTCATCATCGGTCTCAGACGCGGCGCTGCTGTTGTTGTTGTGGTGGTGGTGCATGCGCGCGAGCGACTGGAATGGGTCGTCACTCTGCGGCACATTCGACGAGTAGAGGCCGCGCGAGAACGCCGACGGTAGGGACGTGTCACTGTACGCTGTGGGGAGCATGTCGAGTGTGAGACCCGCGGGGATGGGCGGTGTACCGGCCGTGAACAGGTCGTCGAGCGTCTGGCGCACCGGGTCGTTCTCGTTCGTGTCACACTCGAGGAACGAGTTGTTGAATTCGCCGTTGGCGCGGATGTCGAGTAGCGGTGGCTCCTCGTCGTAGTCGTCGTCGAACTGGTGACTGTCCATGAGGTCGTCGAGCATGTCGATCGTGTTGTTCGTCTCATCGTCATCATCGTCGTCGGCAAACAGCGGGGCCTTGTCCGAGAGCCGCGCGGACTCACGCTGCTCGGTCCAGCGCAGGGTGAGGCGCGACAGTGGGTTCATCTTGCGGCCCTTGATCACCTCCGCCCCGGACGCGCGCGCATTGCCCGTCGTAGCATCCGTCTTGGCGCGGCGCCGCGTCTGCTCGGCGCTCTGCAGCATGGCGTCGAACTCCTCGTCGGGGATGATCTCGCTGACCGCTGAGGCGTTCGTGCGGTAGCGCTCCGTGGCGCGTATATACGCCGGCTGCTGGTTCTGGCGCTGCGACGGTGGCTGGAAGAAGAAGGAGGAGGCCTCAACGTCCGTGCCAATGGTCTGGCGACGAGGGCGCGTCTGTTGCATCTTGGTGGGCGGCGGCGAGGGCGGTGGCGGCGATGCGCGGTGCACGGTCACTTTGCAGAACTTGTCGTTCACGCCCATGGGGTCTGTCTGTCTGGTCGGGCGGGCAGGCGGGCGAGCGAGCGGGTCCGTGGAGAATGGCGAGTGACAGCCCAGATCTCGGCAGAGAGCGCGCGCGCCGGTCGGCCCTCCCCATAGTGAACGCAAGCTTGTTGTCAGCGTGATGACGACGGCTCGGTCGGCAGAGGAGCGGCCAGCCTTGCAGCTCGTTTCCCAGGGCAACTTGCTTGCTTGGGGCAAGAAAGCCAGAAACAAGTGGCTCCGACTCTTCGGGGTGGCATACAATTCCCAAGATACTGCCGCCCGCCGCACTTGTAGAAAACGCTCGGGCGATTGTTTCGCTTGGAGCTTGTATCAAAAAAGAGGCGCACAGGAGTGCTTTTACACACCGGGAGAAGAACGCAACGACTTGTTCCGCGAACAAGGTGGCCGTAGACACCCGTTGCTCGATAGATAGATAGATAGACAGACCCAACAAGCCAACATGACCGCATTTCTCCATCGCGGGCGCACAGCTGGGAACCGCGAACACGCCGCCGCGTGCGCACGAGGCTCCGTCTATTTCTTGTTGGTCAGCCACGTCACGTTGCAATGGAAGAAAGCGAGCAAGCGGGAGGCGGAGTTTACGAGCGAGCAAGACCTCTGCTGAAGAGGTCGCTTGTTTTGCTTCGCTTGTTTGTTTGGTTGCGCACTTGTGTTTGCGTTCTTCCGCCCTGTCATTTCTGTGCGGACTGGCTGGACTGGATCAGATTAGCGCACACTTGATTCCGCCCGGCAATCAAATGACTGACCTCACAACAAGCAACAGTTTGCGCCTCGCTTTGCAAACTCCACGCGCTTGCTTGCGCGCCGTTCTGCAAGTCTGCTTGCGGGAACAAGCAGCAAGCACTGGAACATCCCGCACATCTGCGCCGAGGCATTACCAACTCTTTTGCCAGAGAGCGCGGCGCGGATTTGAACGTTGCTGGTCGCACTGTAGACGGATGGCGCTGCAGTTTCGAGACTTCCCGCTGACTGACGTCGTGTCAAAAAGCAGATTTGCGACAACGGAAGTTTGTTTGTTTGTTTGCTGGAGTAGCAGCAGACGCCGCTGTGGCTTGGACGCTTGTTGCGCACACTGCACGAGTTACCTCCGGTGCCGTGCATGCACCACATGAAGCTCAGCTCTCAACTATCTGCTGGATCTTGCAGGTCCCGAGTGTTGCATACAGAGCGCTGTTCCAAAATGAGCGCCGTGTGCGGATTTGACCGTGACACTGCGATCACCATGGTGTTACGATCAAATCTCCAACACCTAGCAAGCCTTGGGTCCTGGAGACGATGCACCATTTCGATGGCATGCATCGCCGTCACGCCTGCAGGGCTCTCCTAGAAGCCGCAGTGTGTACGCAGTCAAGTTGCTGTAACTTTGCTGCCATAAGACTTTTGTTGCGGGACGCGGCGGCGGGTGGACGTCTCAACCTCTGTCACATGAGTACCTACACCAATGTACCGTGCTTTGGTGCAGAACGCTCCAGTAGCCCCTCAATCTTGCTGGAAAGCGATTGTCACCATCTCGATCCTTGCAAATTGCGTGGGACCCGACGGCAAGGGCGAGCGACGACTCGCTCTACTAGAACATTGTTTTGCTGGAGTCTGGCTGCCGAGAGCATCGCTAGGGTTCATGTCCGCTGCTATGATACAACGTGCGTGTGCCTGTTCTTTCGCCCTTGGGTGCTCAACAACGGCCCCAAGTACACATTCGGCTTCCTGGGCTGCTGCGCGCTCGCCGTGCTGAACGAGTTCCTCGTCATGAACCGCGAGCAAGAACGCAAGAAGCTGCTGGAGGTGCGCAAGGGCCGATCTATAGACAAGGCGTACAAGTTCCAGTGCAAGATCCTGATGGTGCTCATGTACATGGTGCAGATGACGATCGTACCTGGCGATGGTGGTGGTGATGATTTATGAGACCGGACTGTTCATCGCGCTCATCCTGGGCTTCAGCACGAGCTTTTTGCTGTTTAACAACCTGGGCCTGCCCGTCACGGAGGAGCGTGGCGTGTGGCGGTACACATCCTCGTCTCGGGTATGTCGTGCATGAAGAACTGCGGCACGACAATGGAGAGCGCGCTGAAGAACACTGCGAGCGTCACGAACGCCTTTCTGACCAGCAGCGGGGTGGTGCATGCGCGAGACTCCGTGGACTACACGCTCACGCACCGGGATGCGCAGAAAGGCGGCGCGGAGCTGCTTGACGGACCTGCCGAGCAAGGATTCGGTGAAGCGAGATCGATTCATTGGGCGTGCTCGCCGAGTAACGTAAGACAAAACGGAACCTCTGTGATTGTTCCGGTTGCCCCAAAGGGTTGCCTTCGGAATATCCGTCATGCTCGCAGCTCGCACGTAGTTGTGGGTTTGATGCAGCTCGGCTGCGCGTGCGACGCCTTCCGCGCTCACCATGTTGCTCGTGCTCGTCTTGGCTTGCTCGAAGGATGAGGAAATCGCTATCTTAGAAGTGATTTTGATTGGTGAGCCTATTGTAAACTCATGCATCAACTTAAGCAAAATTCCACCAACTAAACCAATTGGCGATATCCCCGGATGAATATTGTATGCTTTTATATGGCGAAACCATCCGGGTATAGTGCCAAAATCGCTGGTTACGCACATTTCGACGCTATACCCGGATGGCTTCACCATATAAAAGCATACAATATTCATCCGGGGATATCGCTGAGCTCACTTATTTCCGAAAAATGCTGGATATAATTTATAAATATTGACATGATTTTAAAACGTTTTAAAAACAGTCTTTATGACGATTTGCCCGATATATTTTTGTAACTTCAAGCTATTTTTATTACAATTCTGAATCGACGAGGAATGTGTCTTACTGTGATTTTTGCTTTGCTGAAGTAGATTTTGTGTGAAGTGTCCCCTTCGTTGCCCTTCTTGACGAACACACTCACACTCGTCGAAGACACGATCCAACGAAGCGCGATGGGGGTGCGCATTGTAATCGTCGGCGCGGGACCTGCGGGCATCAACTGTGCACAGAAACTGGCGACGCAGCTCTCGCCGCGGGACGATGTGGAGGTCGTGGTCCTCGAGCGCAGCAAGTTCTTCTTCCACGCGGTGGGCACGCCGCGTGCCTACACGACCGAGAGCTTCACCGACAAGCTCTTCATCCCGTACGACCACGCGATCCCCAAGGCCGCCGCGCAGTTCGTCAAGATCCTGCGCGCCGTAGCTACAAAGGTGAGCGTGACGCCGAATGAGGTCACGTATCGAAAGGTGCGCGACGAGGACGACAAGGAAGAGAGTGTTGAGCACTCGCTGGCCTTTGACTACCTCGTGATCGCGACCGGCAGCACTTACACGGTGCCGATCAAGCAGGACCCGCGCACGAACTCGCGCGCCGCCACGGAGGCCAAGCTTGCGGAGGTGCGTGAGCAGATCGCGAAGGCCGACAAGATCCTGGTTGTGGGTGGTGGCGCCGTGGGCTGCGAGGTGGCGGGTGACATCGCACACCACTTCCCGAACAAGAGCGTGACGATCCTCGAGGCGCGTGAGAAGCTCATCGCGGGCAACAACCTGCGCGACAAGTTCTATCGATACCTGGAGCACTCGCTCACGAAGCTCAAGATCAAGGTGATCGTGGGCGAGCGCCTCGAAGAGCGGCTGACGGGCAATGTGTTTGAGAAGCGTACGCTGACGACCGACAAGGGTACGGAGATCGAGTCCGACATCCAGCTGCTCTGCGGCGGCTTCCACCCGGTGGCCGAGCTCATTGAGCAGCTGGACTCATCGCTGATCACGGAGAAGGGCTTTATCAAGGTGAACAACCAGTTGCAGCTTGAGGGCGCGGCATACAGCCACATCTTTGCATTGGGCGATGCCAGCAGTCACAAGACGCCCAAGCTCGCGTACTGGGCCGGTCAGCAGGGCACATTCCTGGCCACGGAGCTCGTGGCCGTGCTGCGCGGCAAGCAAAGCGCGTTCACGAAGCCCTTCCCGGAGGTGACGGTCGAGGCGCTGCTGCTGCCACTCGGGCCGTGCGGCGGCGTCTCGCAGCTCCCCGTCTGGGGCGGCATGGTCGTCGGCGACACGGTCACATGGCTCGCCAAGGCGAGAGATATGTTCGCGTGGAAGACCTGGTGGGAGCTTGGTGCGACGATGCCCAAGTAAGAAGGGCTCTGATAAGGCAGTGAGACAATTCTCACTTTATATCCCTCGCCTGCATACTGTATCTTGAACCAGCTCTGCTGCTCGGTGAACAAAGCGATTGCGGCTCGAAGGAATGGTCATAATCTCGAGTCTTCCGCGTCCGGTGCATAATCTCCAAGAGACCTCAAAGGGGAACGGCTGGAATGGCTTCATCTTGGGAGGGAAGGTGGTAGTCATCAACATTTGATAAAGTCCTTGATTATGACTCGACTGCCAGCAAATGAGCAATAATCAAGCCATAACTAAGTCAAGCTTTCACTTCAACTACTGTACTTTCTATGACAGAGAATCAAAATGTATGTGGTGAAGATTTGTATTTACAGAAATACTACAAATAATACACATAGAAGCTGTACTTTATTTATACAGTTTTGTGTATTTTTTGAAGCTTCATACCCACCGCTGATCGGCATCTGTCTTGAGCTGGCAAACACACGAAGTACTCCAGCAAGGTTCTCGCTGCTAAAACCCACAGCTCATATTCAAACTTGCCAGGTCGCACTCAAGTCAGCGCTCCCACAAGCCATCTCTTCTCACCCAAGCCGAACCATGCCTCGCATCGTCATCATCGGAGCTGGCCCCGGCGGCCTCGCGGTCGCCCAAGCACTCGCCAAGAGCCTCAAGCCGGCGGACAACACGGATGTCGTGGTGCTCGAGAAGAGCGAGTTCTACTACCACACCATCGGCACGCCGCGCGCCTACACAGAGGAGAGCTTCACGACTAAGCTCTTCATCCCCTACAAGGACGCGATCCCGGCGATCGCCGCGAGCTTCGTCAAGATCATCCGCGGTGTCGCCACCCGGATCTCGGCTGAGACGAACCAGGTCACGTACCACGCCATCGGCTCCAACAATCAGGAGTCCGGTCAGGACATCGTACTGAGTTTCGACTACCTGGTCATCGCCACGGGCTCCAGCTACACGGTGCCAATCAAGCAGGACGGCAACGCGAACTCGCGCGTGGACACCGAAGCCAAGCTGAAGGAAGTGCGCCGTGAGATCGTCAAGGCGCAGAACATCCTGATCGTGGGCGGTGGCGCCGTTGGTTGCGAAGTCGCGGGCGACATCAAGTTCAAGTACCCGAACAAAAACGTGACGATCGTCGAGGCGGCCAACAAGCTTGTGGCCAGCGCCAACCTGCGTGACAAGTTCCGTGACAAGCTCATGAACTCCATGAAGGAACTCAACATCAACGTGGTACTCGGTGAGCGTCTGCCTCAGCGCCTCACTGGCAACAGCTTTGAGAAACAGACGCTGGTAACGGATAAGGGCACGAGACTCGAGTCTGACATCCAGCTGCTCTGTGGAGGCTTCCACCCGATCGCTGAGCTTGTCCAGGAAATGGACGCGTCGCTTGTGGACGAGCGCGGCTTCATCAAGGTCAACATGCAGCTGCAGCTCGACAGCAAGCGCTTCGACCACGTCTTCGCGCTTGGCGACGCGAGCAACCACCCAACTCCGAAGCTGGCGTTCGTTGCGGGTCAGCAAGGCGCGTTCCTTGCCACAGAGCTCGTCGCGGTGATCCGCAAGAAGCAGCCATCGTTCACCAAGCCTTTCCCAAAAGTGGAGACCGAGGCGATGATCATGCCACTGGGGCCGAACGGAGGCGTCTCACAGCTCCCTGTCATGGGCGGCCTGGTCTTCGGCAACTTCCTCACGCGCACGCTCAAGTCCAAGGACTTCTTTGTGGGCAACTCCTGGGGTCAGCTCAACGCGACCATGCCGAACTAGCCAAGCTGGAAGAGAATGATGAAAGCGAGGCGGTCGCTGCGTATAGGAAAACTGTGCATGGCACTGTATGCATACATCTATCTGATAATGAATGAGGTCTTTGTTCTTCTCCAGTGTTCTCCTGTGTATGGTACGAGAGTCAAGGATGGCAATTGAGCACATTTTAACCAGCCGCCAACCAATCGGGCAGGCAGACAAGCGGAGCTCTTCAACTTGACGACAGTTTCACACGTCTGAGACATGTTTATATGTGCACTTTTGGAAGGAGGTTTGATTGCGTTTTTCACAAAAATACCGCTTTTGCTGCAAACTTTTCCGAAAAATCTGAAAAATGCATTTCTCTCGGATGTGCAGGACTGAGGAGAAGAAGGCTGACTCGCCCGCTTCCCGGGACTGCTTTTTTTTATTATTGAGGTGCACTTGGCTGCTTTTGTCACCGTCTTGTTGGATCGTCCCGAGCGAGTACAGTACAGTCGTGAATGGGATTTCGAGTTGGAGTTTCACGCAGGAGTCGTGATCTTGAGGAAGCGGCCGTGATTATTGCCACACGAGCTGACTTCTTTCCTCTAATAAGGGTAGGCAAGTCGATTACGAAATCAAAAGGTTGATACATACTCTGCTTATTAGGGATTTGTTTCAACTAAAAGCGGTATTGATGTAAAATTGATACAAAAGTATTTATTTTCTGGACCCTAAAAGAGAGTAATGCCGAGCTAAAACAGGACTATTCTAACTCAAGAGACAGTCCAGAATGCTTCAAAAAAAGCCATCAAAGCCCATCCCCTTCTTGATGTGGCAAAATCCCAAAAAATCAAGAATTTAGGCATGTCACTTGAGTTCACTATGCCCGATCTTCGATTACGAGCCTGCGCATGACGCAATCGGCGGGGCATGACGTCCAGCTCGGATCTACTCCGATTGGATCGACTTCTTATATCGCCTGCGTATGTCGCTCGCTTGCTTGAGTCGATGGGCGCTTGGTTGAGAGTTTGAGACTGACTGACGAGTGGGTGGGTGGCAGCGACATACGCCCAAGACCCATTCGCTTCCTCTCTCTCGATCGGTCTCAAGAACTTCTCTCATTATCCAATCTGCCGAGCGTCGCTCCTACCAGCTCCCCACCAGCAACCAACCTCCACCAACAACAACCAATATGCCTCGCGTCGTGATCGTCGGAGGCGGCCCAGCCGGCGTCAACGTCCTGCAAACGCTTGCCAAGAGCCTCACGCCGCAGGACAACGTCGAGGTCGTGCTCTTCGAGAAGAGCAAGTTCTACTTCCACGCGATCGGCGCGCCGCGCGCCTACGTGGAGCCGAGCTTCACCAAGAAGCTCTTCGTGCCGTACGATAACGTGGTCCCTAAGAGCGCTGCGTCCTTCGTCAAAATCACGCGCGCGCTCGTCACGCGCGTGCTCCCGGACGCGAACGAGATCCACTACGCGCTCATCGGTGAGGACGACGACACCGAGGCCGGCCCGGTCAAGACGCTCTCGTTCGACTACCTCGTGGTCGCCACGGGTAGCACTTACACCGTGCCAATCAACCAGCCGAAGAACAACTTCAAGCGCGCGACGACCGAGGCCAAGTTCAAGGAGGTGCAGGAGCAGATCAAGAAGGCCGACAAGATCCTCATCGTCGGTGGCGGCGCCGTGGGCGTCGAGGTCGCGGGTGACATCAAGTCCAAGTACCCGAAGAAGACCGTGACGATTGTCGACGTGAGCCAGAAGCTTGTGTCGGGCAATAACGTGCGCGACAAGTTCCGCTCCAAGCTCGCGCGCTACCTCAAGCGCCTTGACGTCAAGGTGATGCTGGGCGAGCGCCTCGAGGAGCGCCTCACGGGCAACAGTTTCGTCAAGCGCACGCTGCGCACGGATAAGGGCACGGCCATCGAGTCGGACATCCAGTTGCTCTGCGCGGGCTTCAACCCTGTCGTGGACATCATCCAGAAGTCCAACCCAGACCTCGTAAACGAGAGCGGCTTCATCAAGGTGAACGGCAAGTTCCAGTTCGAGGACTCGCGCTACCACCACCTCTTCGCGCTCGGCGACGCGTCGAGCCACCCGACGCCCAAGCTCGCGTTCTGGGCTGGTGAGCAGGGCAAGCACCTCGGCGCGGAGCTCGCGGCCGTACTACGCAAGAGCCAGTCGGCGGTCAGCAAGCCATTTCCAAAGGTAGAAGTGGAAGCGATGGTCCTGACACTCGGCCCGAACGGTGGTGTGAGCCAGCTGCCCGTGCTCGGCGGCACCGTGGCCGGCAACATCATCACGCGCATGATCAAGTCCAAGGACATGTTCGTAACCAAGACGTGGGAGAGCTTCGGTGCCGTCGTGCCCAACTAGATAGGCGCGTTCGCTCGTAGCCGATAGGCCTTCTGCTTTCGTATGTAAATCTATTTTCTCCCATGTCTTCTTGAGTCTTTGCTCGCGCTACTTTGCTTTCGAAGGAGCTGCTCGAGGCATCATCACTCGAGGGTGCCCAGGTCGTTAGCGAAGCAAACCCTGGAAAACTTGAAGTGTCGAGTGTGGCTAAAGCTACAACAGCAACAACACCAGCCCATGTTGCTGCTTGAGCTTTGTCAGCAGCTGAGTGGGTGAGCGTGAGAGCAGCACCACCAGCTAGATCAAGAAGATCCTCGGCTCCAAGGATGTTGCGAGCTTGTCCATTTTTTCCAGCTTCAAGTGGACTAGCTGCATTCAGTGATACAACAAGAGGTGTACCACCTAGACATGAGGCATCCCGAGACGACAAATACTCGCATTCTTTTGTGCGTCACGTGGGTGACGTCATAGAGGGCGAGCGAGGATTGTCAGTGACCCTGTACATACCTCGCCATCAACACCTTAGACAATACAATACAGCGCATCTAAAAGAAAGCGTATCCGGTGTGGATTTATTATCAAAATTGGGTTTCTTTCTCTGTCAACAGCATCATCGCTCTTACGAAGAGCTACTCACCACATCGACCAAAAAGACTCTCTCTCTCTCTTTCTACGAACTCACAATAGAGACGGCCGTGTTTGTGTAGTGACAGACCGTCCCGTCGACGCCCGTGCCGACCAGTGTGGGCACTTTGCCGCCGTCGTAGCGTGAGCAGACCTGGTAGTCGGCCGTCGACGTGTAGATCGTGACGCTCACGATATTGGCCTCATCCATGTAGTTTTTGTTCACGCGCACGAGCTCGGCCGTCGGTTTCACGGACGTGACGCCGTCCACGATGATCGTACGCTTCACGGGGCCGCACGTGCCACAGGACTCGTAGAGCTGAGCCGAGTCCTCCATGTAGAAATTGCCGCTCACAGTGACCGTGCCGCCGGACTTGCCATAGATCACGCGCTGGCTGGCCCCCTTCACACCACCACCGGTGACCGTGGACGTGCCAAGTCCCGTATCTATCACGAGCGCGGCCTGGCAGACATCCTCAGCCCAGACGTTGTCCAGTGCGCACTTGTTTTCGGAGCAGAAGATGCCCGAGACCTGGTTGCCGCCGATGATCACGTTCTTGAGCACGCCGCCCGACTGGACAATAAATACCGCGTCATCGCTCACTATCGCCTTGGTCTCGTCACACAAGACATTGCTCCGGTCGTACTTCTTCATCGCACCATCGAAGACCTCGCCCGCGGCCACGACCTGTGGCGCGTCCAGGAGGACGGTCTCGGTCGCGGTCGGCCAGTTGCTCGCGGGGAGCATCGAGGCCGGTGCTGGGGCCGCGGTCGGTGCTTCCGTTGGCTCCAGAGTTGGCGCGGCAGTCGGTGTTTCGGTAGGTGCTGCAGTTGGTGGCGCAGTTGGCGCTGTAGTTGGCGCCGTAGTTGGTGCTTCAGTAGGCGCGTCTGTCGGTGCCTCTGTGGGCGCCACGGTTGGCTTCGCTGTTGGCGCCTCAGTCGGTGCCTCGGTTGGGGCTTCAGTCGGTGCTACAGTAGGCTTCGCTGTTGGCGTTTCAGTCGGTGCCTCTGTGGGCGCCACGGTCGGCTTCGCTGTTGGCGCCTCAGTTGGTGCCTCGGTTGGGGCTTCAGTCGGTGCTGCAGTAGGCTTCGCTGTCGGCTTCACTGTTGTGACCTCAGGCGTCTGTTGTACTGTTGGCTTCTCAGTTGGTGCTGGAGTCACTACTTGAGTGTCGTCCACCTGGTCATCGTCGTTGTCTTCATCTGAGCCCTTCGTTGGCTTCGGGGTCTTCGTGGGCTTGGCTGGCTTTGGGGTCTTCGTGGGCTTTGGCGCCTTGGGCGTCTTTGTAGGCGTCACTGTTGTGACCATAGGCACCACCGTGGGCTTGCTGGTCGTCGCGACTGGGGCGCTCGGGATTTTCGTTGGGACCTGCACAACTGGGGCGATTGTGACCACGGGGGTGACGGTGTCGACTGGCGCAAAGGTGGCTGGGATGAGGCTGCCTGGGTTGTAGCTACCCCAACCCGAGGGGCTGAACGTTAGCGGTACGCTGATCCCTGCGGCTGCAGGCTTGAACGTCTTGGGTTTTCTCATGGTTACGGGTTTCTGTGCCTGGGGCTTGCTGGTGGTAGCTACGGGCTTCTGTATCTTGGGTGTGTTGGTGGTAGCCACGGGCTTCTGTGTCTGGGGCTTTTGCATGCCTGCTGGTGGCGGGGTGTACACATTGTTGTTGTTATTGTTATTGTTGTTGTTGTTGTTGTTGTTGTTGTTGTTGTTGTTACTGAAGGCGGGTGCGCTGGTAGCTCCGCTCCAGTACGGGTTGCCTGTGGTGCCGGCGTGCGTGTCCACCCAGTACGAGTTCGACTGGACGGGTGCTGTGTCATTATACACATAGAGATTCATACGCAAGCGCACACACAAAGCAAACCAAGCATGTTAGACCAACAACAACAGCAAACCCACCACGAACATCGCAATCTTGCACGAGGATTATCAGTCAGACGTACCTTGCTGGAGAGCCACCGATGTGAGCGCGAGCAAGATCGCGGCGGTCTTCATGGCTATATGCTGCTGCACACGCGACCGTAGCAAATGTGATGAACGGTGCTTGTTGCGCGCTGCGTGCAGACAAGAGGCCACGCGTGCGAAGCGACGGAAAAGGTAGGAGTGAGAATCACCGAATCGGAGACAAGCGCTCACTTGCTTGCGCTCTTGTGCTTGCTGTGAGAGCTCCAATGCAATGCGACGCACACGACTTGCGCCGGCTGCCTGCTGCTGACTACTTTTGCAGATCAAATCAAAGCAAGCAAGCAGGTGGACTTGCGTTGCGTTAGCGTTGGGTTGGCGCCGACAACAAACATCGGGGCCGCACCACCAGATGGCCACGCGCCGCGCCTCTACGGCGTTCCACCGTGTGAGCACCTCTCATTGGAAGGAGAGCAATCGCGATAAATGACCGCTTAGACAGCAAAACCCAAGCCAAACGAGAGAGTCGGAAGAAGTCAGATATGTAGTTTACGGATGACGCCAAACCTCTGCAACGGCATGCCCCAGGTGGTTCAAACATGAAGCGAGTGCTTCAAGCAAGCAGATCCGACGGCTGCTGCTGCTTGCCCATCGATCGAGCGCTTCCTTAGCAATGCGCACAGCTTAATCACTGCTCACATGGCAATGCCTCGGTAAGCTTTGCACTTCGTATGGCCCTCACCACGTTCCTCTGCTTAGTGCCATGCTTTGCAACTGATCTGCTATGCTGCTAAAGGCTTGCTGTTCATTTGTAGCTATGCCGTGCATTTGCGCTCCGTCGTTACAGCGAAAGACGCGTTCGTTCGCTGTCGGTATCTTCCATCGCCAGCGCTAGCCCTCAACCGACCAGTCATATTAGGTCAATACATACCAAAAGCCGTTATGCGTCACACACTGACCCACGGTCTCTCCTTGTTAACTGTAAAAAACAGATATCGATCTGAATACTGTATGGCCGACGACAGGTGACAAACTTCTGGACGCGAGCAGATAGATGGGTCGGCGCCTTTTCGTGGTATCGATCGATGTAGAAACCTAGAAACCCAAGCCGAGGATTGTCTTTTACGTAGGGCATAGAGAGCATGTTGTTGTCCTTTAAGCAAAGTCAGCACTGGAATGGCTTTGAGCGCCATGTTGATAGAGACCAGTAGTCCGAGCAGGATTTGATCTGCAGAGCCTCTTCTCCAGCATAGCCTATCGAAATCTATATATTCTGTTTCGAAGGCTCGAGCAAGAAAAGAAAATTCGAAATGCTTGTGCTGTGAAAGGAATTGACGGAGTATGGAACGAGCCAACCAGCTGGTTCTCGAGCAGTTTCTCGGCGGGGAAATGGCAGAGAGTAGTCACTAGATCCGTCATTTGTCCACCTCACTCACCTCACACAGAGCGCTTTGGCCAAAAAGGACTGGGACCTCGGGCCCAGGCTCCCCCCTACTGGCGAGACCGAAACCAGCAGTCGCTTTGCGCCTTTTGTTTGCTGGGCCATCCAGTACCATCACACTGTTTTTCAAGCTCACTGGCACAGGTATCACCATATCAGGAACAGAGTGGTGAGAGGCCGTACTTGCTGAGACTCGAGCTGGCTGAATCCCAGCCGCAGCAAGCTGAGAAGATCCCAAAAAACAGCAGACCGTGGATTTGGTTTAATGAAGCGCGAGAGGAGCTGCTGTTGCTGCTGGTGGTGATCCTGTTGATGTTTTCGGCCGATAGTTTACCTGACCAGAGCGATCACGATCCCCGTCAGCATCAACAAATCGTCCGCCTGAGCAAGCGCAAGACACAAACAGACAAAATACAACTCACTATAGTGACATTTATTGACGCGGCATTATACTGGGGATCACCCCAAAACGGTGAAACACGGCACGTTCGGGACAGTCGAGTGACAGGCCAGCGCATATCAATCAAATCGAACGGGCGGGTGGGTCAGCAGCATGGGCACGGAGAATGCGGCCAGGCGCAAGCAGCAGCGCCAGCGCTCACAGCCCAAACAGCAGCAGGAGAAGGCTGCACAGTCTGCTACTAATCAGCAGCAGGCTCATGGCGCGCACAAGAAGCACGCGTTGCCTTCGGTGGCGGTCACAGCCGGCACGAATTGGAAGAACTCGAGTCTGAAGCACGATCGTGTCACCACAAAACCAGGGAAGCAACGCAAGGCACTCAAGAAGGTGAGCAGCAAGCCGCGCGACGGTAAGCGCGTCATTCACGTTGCTGTAGCAAGCCCCAGCAAGAAGCGTCGCACACACAACGACCGTCACAGCAGCCGCGCATTCCCTAGAGGCAAACGCCGAGCGGAGTCACGAGATGCAGAAAATGAAGTGCTCAGGAGCCACGAGCTGCCAGAACCATCATCATCATCGTCGAACCAAACGCCTCTAGACCAAGAGATTGCCGACTTTGTGCGTTTTGTGTCGCTGACGCCCAAAGAGCGCGCGTTCCGCTTGCGCGTGTTCAACGAGATGAAAGAGCTCATCTGCGCCACGTTCGACGACGCAACGGTGCAGTTGTACGGCTCGTCTTCCAACGGCCTTGACACGTTCCGCAGTGACTTGGACATCACGGTGGGCAACATCACACTCAGCAACTCGCTGCGCTCGACAGTACGCAGCACGATGCTGGGCGACGCGGACGCAGACGAGCTTGAAGTGGACCCCGAGAGCGACGACGAGGATTATGAAGACGAACGGTATCAACCACCACAGACTGCATCGGCCGTCTTACAACAGCCGGTGCAAGCTAATGCGGACACAGACGACGAGCCTTCATTCTCGCTCAACATTGCAATGCCCGCAGACTCGTCCAGCAACAGCAGGAGTGGCTTGTATTCTCACCTGCCAGCAGCACCGCAGTCGCTGGCCAAGTCGCCATGGAATCCGACGCTGCGCCGCAAGAAGATCCGCGTGTTGCGCGCGCTGCAGTACCTGTTCAAGGTCAAGCGGCCGCAATTCCAGGTCAAGTGTCTACAGAAGGCCAAGATCCCGATCCTGATGGTACGCGACCCCAAGTCGCAACTCAGCATTGACGTCGGCGTGAACCGCGAGGTCTTCGAGGCGAGCGACCACGGACGCACGACTTCGCTCGTGATCGAGCTGCAGCAGGTACTCGGGTCTGCGTTCACGCTGCTCGTGACTTTTCTAAAGGAGTTTTTGCACCAGTTTGAGTTGGACAAGCCCTTCACAGGCGGCCTGGGCAGCTTCCGGCTCTACATCATGGTCGCGTCGCTCTTCCCATTGGAGAAAGGCCCAAGTGGGCGTGTCCAGACGATCAGTAAGCACATCCCATCGGTGTCCACACTGCTGCGCTCGTTCTTCCACGTGTTTGGCAACAAGCGCAATCCCCACTACCTGCAGAGCAGCACGGTGCTCAGGCTCCCATTCGACGACAGCACCGTGGATTTCGTCTCGGTCTTTCGTCTGGATGACTGCGTGGACGCGTTCGCCATGGCGCACGACATTCTCACGAAGACCAACTCGCTGGGCGCCATCATCTTTGAGGATAAGCTCGCGGACGAGCGCGAGCAGGTGCGCAAGGCCATGTTGGCGCAAGAGGCATCCTCTAGTTCGGCTAGGAACCAGCGCCCAGTTCACCATAGAAGATAGAATAGATAGATGCGACTGTATGTATGGGAATATATGGAGATGAGAAGTGAGTCTACTGGATTCCGTTATTGGGAGTCGACTGTGAACTGTTTGAATGAGTATGGTACGCCGATCCACGTCTCAATAGCTGTCAAGAAGGCTCTCTTTCGCCCGCGCACTTGCTGGACGCTCTCGCCGGTTGCTTGCGAAGATTCAGATGAGACGCCATGTCGTTGGACTGGGATCGCCTCCTTCTGCTGCTGGTATGATAAAGACATTGGCTGGGTCTCTTCACTGTTATGACTGGTCGCATCTGAGCCATTGCTAGAGCTGCTCTTGGTTGTTACCGACAGGACGCGTTCGAATGCGAGGAAGAGCGTCCACTTTGCCAGCCGCGAAGCCACTTTCTGCGTCTCACTGAGACTCATTTTCGCCACTTTCTTGGCACCCTGTTTCAGCCCCGTGGCCGCCACCAGCACCTCCACGTCGGCATTTTGGAAGAATCTCAACAGCATGGTGTGGCGTGGAGCCTTTGTCACAGCGTTGCTGTTGCTGTCGGGAGGTTCTCTCCAATGAGCCTCTCGACAGGTCCAGTTGAGCGCGAAGCTCGACGCAGTGCGCTCTTTTGTTCGCTTGTGCTCAAATTCACTGCCGCGCTCATGAGCCACAATGTGGAATTCGCATGAGCTCTTAATCTCCGCAGCGCTGTCATTATCGCCATCCATTCGCCGCTCGAGTCTACCAGAGACTGCGCGTTCGAGCGCTTCCTGCTGTGCCGCCATCGAGATGCCCACGTCGTCGGCACTCACGACGATCGAGTTCAAGAATAGAGGTTCATAGAACTGCAGCAGCAGCGTCCCTTGAATACCCAGCGCGTTCCACTTGGCAAGTTTGTCGGAGCAGCTCATCGAGAGCGTCTGCTTGTCCGGCGGTAGGTCCGAGCGACCGGATTTCACACGCGCGATGCCTGTCATCTGGTCGAAGCGCTTTTCTTGTGATGGATGCTGCTCTTGATGTTCGCCAACAGAGTCTCTGTTGCCATTGTGTGATGTGAATGGTTCGTCCCGCTTGCGCTTGGCCTTTGCGCCAGTGAGGCGGAATGCACTGCGTTCCTCGTCTTTTCTCTGCTGAACGCCAGTTACCGCACCCACCTCATGCGAAGAGCTCACATCAACTGTGCGCTCGACACGCTGCTTAACGAGCTCGTCGACTGCGTCGTCACGCAGCTGGTAGATCGCTGCGTCCCCGCAGGGCGCTTCGCTGATGTAGAGGTGTAGCGAGTGCTGCTCCTTGAGCTGCAGACGCTGAGTCACTGGATGCCTCTCAAAGAGCGACGCTTCGCTGTCCTCACGACCTGCAGTCCACGCCAACGCCTCCGTGTACAGGTAGCGCAGCAGCGCACGCCTTGCGAGGATCTCTGCGTGGCAGTCGTTCACCACGAGTCCATTTGCGTGGAGGTCGCGCCGGCCGAGACACTTGTTGCCCGTCGCTGCCGCTAGCACGCGCAGCATTGACGCTTCACTGTCGTTAGCAGTTGATTGTGAGACTACGACAATGCCTGCGAGCACCGTCCAGTGGGATGGCGGGACCTTCTTCTGGCATTCGGCGGACGCGCGAAACCAGCGCAGCACCTCGTCGGCCACGCTCATCGCCAGTGTTCCCATCGTGCTTTGTGCCATTTTGTGCTGGAATGGCTTGGGTTGTGACATCCCCACTTTAGAGACCATTCATGAGCGTACTGACACACATCATGCTTGTCAAAAATGCGGGGCAATATTCCTGCAGGCTCATGGCTGTTCATAACTACAGTAGCACAGCGACTCTTCTTCGCTGTGTGCATCAGTTTGTTTATCTAGGTGGCTCAGATGGCAATCGAATCGCTGCTCGCATCTACTTCTCCTTCCCGCTTCGCGTGGTCCTCGCGTGTCTCCAGAAAGAGCAGTGGCGTCATACCCAACAGACACCCAATGGTCACGCCGATGGAACTGCCCACGACCTTCGCCCAGCGTGTCTGCTTCAGCATGAGCTGCACATATAGCACAATCGAATCAAATGAGTCGTTAGCATCAGCATCACAATCGCCAAAAGGAATACAACCGAGACAGTGAGGGGTACCTGCTCCTGGGTCAGCACGGGGTTCGGCAGCCCCAGGCGAGCACACATGTCCTCCACAACGTTCCCGAGACCGAGACCAGCGATGTCTGAGATAGTGTTGCCGATGCCTGCAGCCGCCATGGACGAGATGCCGAGTGAAACGCCGAGTTTGACGTCGATGTAGTCGCCGGCGATGATCATGATCGCGTTGTCCACGAAGCCGAAGCCGATGAACGGGATCCCGTGCTGCAGTGCGACGTACTTGAGATCCTGCAGAGAGACTGTCGCTGGCTTTATCGATGATGCAGATGCAAGTGAAACGGCAGTGGCATTGCCAGCGACAGCAGCACTCTCGGTCTGCTCAATGGCACTTGCAGCAGCTGTGTTTGCCACCACGCCACTGTGGTGGTGCACGTTACTGAGCGCCTTGGAGAGATTCCGCGCAGTCGATGGGCTCAACTGATGGCTCAGCCGATGGAGCGCGTCCGGGTCCTTGAGTGCCGTCTCCAGCTGCCGCAGCAACGCCGAGTTCTCCGACGCGCTCGGGTGCGAGCGGTACCCTCGTCGCAGCACGAGCAGGCGCGTGCCAGCAGGAGTAGGGCAGCACGAGAGAGAGGCGGCGACGCGCTGCATCGCGGCCATGTGCAGCATGGCGCGGCGCATTCTTCTGCTGTGGCTTCTGGAGGTTGGAGCGAGACTGACTGACGTGGTGGGCTGCTTGCTTCGACTAAACGCGCCGCCACATGGAAATCAATCAACCAACATGGGTGACGAGGTCCGAAACGAGAATCTCGCGAGAATCCACCATCATTCGTAAATTACCACCGAAGTTGTTTCTATTAGTGGCCCCTAGCAATCTTGTTAGGGGATGTTGCTATTGCTGACGGCAGTTTCGCGGAAAGAAATAACTGTAATATAAATCGATGATGTAATTTATTGCATTGTGGGCTGATTGGCCAACACTTGTGATTGGGCAACGGCAGTAACAAGAAGAGCAGCAACAACAAAAAGCATGAGCGGCATTGAAGATGCCAAGCGAATGGTGCGTGCAGCAGATCGCTGGTTACGATGCGTCTTATTGATGCTGCTACTGCTGCTATATGCTGACTGATCGACCTCACTGCTACCACATAGGCCGCGCGCCAAGCGGTGGATGAGTACGTCAAGGACGGCTTCATCGTCGGTGTCGGCAGCGGCTCCACAGTCGTGTACGCTGCCGAGCGCCTCGGCGAGCTCGTGCAGCAGGGCAAGCTCTCAATCAAGTGCATCCCGACATCCTTCCAGTCCAAGCAGGTGTGTTTGTACTGCTCTGTCTGAGTAAGCTGCTGTATTCAAACTGAACTGTCTGCCTGCCACGAACAGCTCATTGCGCAGCACAAGCTCACGCTCACGAGCCTGGACGAGGACCCAGTGATCGACGTGACGATCGACGGCGCGGATGAGGTGGACACGCAGCTCAACTGCATCAAGGGCGGCGGCGCGTGCCAGCTGCAGGAGAAGATTGTGGCGTACGCAGCCAAGAAGTTCGTCGTGATCGCCGACTACCGCAAGGAGTCGACGCAACTGGGCGAGCAGTGGGTGCAGGGCGTGCCTGTGGAGGTGATCCCGATGGCCTACGTACCGCTCATGAACAAGCTGCGTGAAATGGGCGGCACACCCGTATTGCGCATGGCCAAGGCGAAGGCCGGCCCTGTGGTCACGGACAACGGCAACTTTGTCCTCGACGTCAACGTAAGCAATTTGTCATGTGGGCGGACTATCATGTGTCGATCGTTGGGGCTAATCCTGTGATTGAACTGTGTATAGTTTGGCCTGATCAAGGACCCGCAGGCGCTGAACGACCGCGTGAAGCTGCTGCCAGGCGTCGTGGAGGTGGGTTTGTTCTGCGGCATGGCGGAGAAGGCGTTCTTCGGTCAGGCGGACGGCTCGGTTACCACGCGCGTGACGTCGAGTCTGTAAATCCTGTCAGCAGGCGGACACACACGCAAGACTTGATAGAAAATGAGATAAGCACAGTGCTAGGAAACGAAAGCACAGATGCGAAAATGGAGACTCTGATTGTATTGACCAGCGCTCATGTATCCTTCATCCATTTGAGAAGCTGCGTTTGCTCCGTGTTCAGATCGCTATCTGCTGGTGGATACCCATGCATCAATTTTGCTTTAGACGCTGTTTCTGTGTTTTCATGTAACATGCTATGTCGTGGTGGTTGTTTTCTATGTGGTGTGGTTGACTGGTTGGTGGTGGTGAGCTCCTCAAAAGCTCAAGTTCAAAAGAGCTCTTTGATCAGGCGTTCTGCTGGAAAAAGTGCTCCAGACGCACCTGACGCAGCACGTCATAATGGCCGTCGGCGTCCACGGCCGTGCGCACCTGGCGCGAATCCAGCGTGCCATTCGGATATTTGTGCGCGTAGAAGCAGCTCGTACCAAAGGGACACGTGCCTTGGCCCTCGTTGAAGTGGCGGCATGGGATGGCCGCGAGGTTCTTACGGTACGTCTCAATCAGCGCCTTCTTGCGCTCCGGGTCGGTCACCATGCGGCTCGACGGGATGATGAAGTGCGTCTCGACGCGGCACACGGGGCACTGGCGTACCGTCTGTTTGGGCTGGTCGGCATTACCGCGCCAGTTGCGCACGCACGTGAGGCAGAACGCGTGGCTGCAGCCTGAGAGCAAGCCAAAGCGCTCCTCCTTCTGCAGAATGTTGTCGTAGCAAATGTTGCACTCGAGCTCCTCCGACTCCTGCAGCTCGCGGCCCATGACGATCATGTCGGCCTCCGTCTCCACGTCCTCCCTGAGCGAGTGCATGTAGAAGCACGACTCGCCGTACCGACAGTTGCCCTGCAAGAAGAACGTGCAGGTTTTTCTGAATGGCATACAAGATAATGACAGGTTAGTGCAATCGGACAATGACACAGCACAAGCAGCAACGAAATCCCATGCAATGCAAGACAATGAACACTCACGGTTGCGCGATCTGCTCGTGAAAGTCCTCAAAGAAGTCGTCGTTGGCGAGCGGTGCGTTCTTCTTTGCGACCTCGCTGTATGACGGCATGTCGCGCTGCACATCACGCGCGGCCGCCATGTCGCTCTCTGCAAACTCGCCAGGGGCTCCATAGTAAAACAGTTCTGCACACACACATGAACAATCGATAGTTAGCCACATGCACACAAGGGCATGAACTCATAACGCATTGCTGCGGCAACATACCTTCTTCCTTCGTGAGGAAATCGCTCAGATGCTGCTCGGACGGATCTTCGGCCGATCCGTTCAGGTTGGCACCCCACACAGCAGCCTTCTCCTCAGTCTCCTCGTCGCCCTCGCGTGACGCAGTGCTCTTCTTCGCCGCTGGCTTTGGGTTCAAAACGTACATCTTGACGGAGCTCTCCTTCTTCTTCTGCTGCCGCTCCTTCTGGTTGCCACCACCGCTCGACGACGAGTCCTTCGTGTGCAAGTACGGGCACCTGTCACCGACCGAGCACTCGCTCTTCTGGAAATACCTGCATGGTACACCGAAGGTGCCGGGTGCGATGGTCTTCTCGCCCGTGCTCGCGCTCACGGACATGAACGCCGCCTGTGCGTCCGCATCCGAGTCGTGCGAGAACTTGCACTCGCGACCTGTTCATGCGCATTCACACACAAGACGTAAGTACACATATAGATCTACAGAAGTTGCATGGGTACAATAACAAGAACGCACCAGCCTTGCATGCGTTCTGCAGGAAGTACTTGCACGGGTACGGACTCACGGCCAGGTCCTCGCGCGGCGCGTGGTAGAAGCTGCAGGCAGCGCCGTTGCGGCACTTGCCGTGCGCGAAGTACACGCACGGCGTCTTACTGGTGTAGCTGTTGGCAGAGGCCGCCGCTGCTCTTGGCGTGGTGTCCGTGGTCGCCATTGCGTCTGATGAGAGAGAGTGTGAGAGAGACTGCAGGTGGCGGAAGCTGCTACAGTAATGTTGATGGGAATGCGATGTGGCATTCCTCGCTTTTGGCGCCAAGTGGACAGCTTGTTTTGCGCGTTTTTGAGCCAATGAAACGCGTCTAAATCCAAACCGCAGAGAATTTTCACCCTGGAATTTCTCAGTGGGCGAAAGGGTCAGAAATCGAATTCAAAAGTCGAGGGCGTCTTTAGTGAAACCAAGTGAAAAGTGAAGAGGTACGTGGTCGCACTGCCCAAACTACTTGTGCATGTGCGCGCCCATGTCGCTCCACATCTTGCCGGCGAACATGTCCTTGCCCTTGACCATGCGCGTCATCATGTCGCCCACAACGCTGCCACCGCAGACGGGGAGCTGCGAGACGCCACCGCACGGCCCCAACGGCAGCAGCAGCGCCTCGACCGTCACCTCCGGGAAGGGCTTCGTGAACGCGCTTTGCTTGCCACGCAACACGGCTACGAGCTCCGTGGCCAGGAATGTGCCCTGCTGACCGGCCCAGTACGCGAGCTTGGGCGTCTTGTGGTTGCTGGCGTCGCCTAGCGCAAACATGTGCTGGTACTTGTCGCTATCGAGCTGCAGGCAGCCGTTCACCTTGACGAAGCCACGCTCGTCCACGAGCGACGTGTCCATGTCGGCCACGAGCTCAGCGACAGGGTGGAAGCCGCCGCAGAGTAACTGGATGTCGGACTCAATTTCCGTACCCTTGTTGGTTTTGAGCGTGCGCCGCACAAAGCAGTTGCCCGCAAGCCGCTCCTCAAGCCGCTCGCCCAGGATCACCTTGACCTTGAGCTTCTCAAGCGCGGCGTCAAGCTTCTTGTGGAACTTGTCGCGCAGCGTGTTACCTGCGATGAGCTTGTCACGCGACTCGAGGATCGTCACGGACTTGGTCGGGAACCTGGACGCGATGTCGCCCGCGACCTCGCAGCCCACGGCGCCGCCGCCCACGATCAGGATGCTGTCGGCTTTTTCAATCTGCTCACGCACCTCCACGAGCTTGGCCTCTGTGGCTGCACGCGAGAGGTCCTTGGCGTCCTGTTTGATTGGCACAGTGTATGTGCTACCCGTGGCGATGACCAGGTAGTCGAACTGTAGTGTCTCGACCTCCGTGTCTTCCTGGTCGCTTGTGTTGATCTTGCGAAAGTGCACTTCGCCCGTGTCCGCGGCAATGCGCGTCACGAGCGCGCGCACGATCTTGACGAAGGTTGACGCGGCCTTGGGGATCGCGTTCTCGTACGGGATGAAGAGCTTGGGCACGAAGCTCGCGTCCACGTACGCGCGCGGCGTGCCGATCACGTGGTAGTAGAATGCGCTCTTCTCGAGCAGCACGACCTCGACGTTATCCGCCGGCTTGAGCAACTTGGCGAGCGCTTGTGCGCAGTTGATGCCCGCGGAGCCACCTCCGACGATCACGATGCGCGGCATGTCTGTCTGTTGTCAGTCGTGTTGCTACTCTTGGTTGGCTAAAGTCGTTATGAGGAGACGCCAAGCAGCGCCGGCTTGGGACTATATTGCAGTCTTCTGCGAGAATGAGGCGGGCTCATAACCGCTTGAGGGCGTCTGGTGGTTCTCTCGCAGGATCTTCTTTGAAACCTCTCAAGAATGTTCTCCGTTCCTGACAGCAAGTAGTCGTGTGAGTCAGGTGGTGAGCTGCTCAGATAACGCAAATAGATACACCTTCAACTTGCCATCAGCTCTCGTATGACAACCGTTGACAGAAGAACGCAATAAGTCGGAGGCAAAGCCATTTTCCTCATGAAGCAAAGTGTGTTTCCTTCATTTCTTTTCTGAAACAACATCCACTAACGTAGCAAAAGAGCAAACTGCAAGCAAGCGAAAGAAAAAAGAGAGAGCGCGAGCGCGAGACCCGACGATGACGACTGTGGTGGTTGGTGGTACTGGTTTGGTATGGTTTGGTGCTGATGACTGGAGGCAGTCGGCCGGCCATGATGCTTGGTTGTTACTTCCCTTGCGAAGACGGCGCAGTGTTTGTTGTCCTCATATCCGACCAATTCCTTAGACACTCAGCGGGTGCATCGCCTCGCTCTCCCATCTCAGCATGCCGAACATGGCTTCGTTCGCCAGCTGGTTGAGCACCTTGTCGTCCTTCTCGCCCTTCACGTCATAATACCCGAGGAAGTGCGCTTTCCACTGCGCCGTCTCATCTTCGCTGCCGGTGAACATCCAGCCCTGGCACTCGTCGCCGCGAATGCAGTTCTCTGCGCACTCGGTCTGCACAGCGATCGACTTGATCCCAATGTAGTAGTTGTTCTCGTCACGCACGCGGAACGCCACCGAGATGAACTCGCGGTCGGATAGGTCGGACGCCACCGACGCGATGCGGTGCACCACCACGATATCGTCAGTCACCTTTTGCAATATCTGTACCGAAAAAGAGGGGAGAAATGTCAGTACGCCATCCAACACACGACAGCATCACAACTCATAAGTCAACATACTCTGAACTGCTTCACGTCCGGGTAGATACGCTTGCACTTGTCAGGAGAGGTGATGATGTCCCACGACGAGTTGGCGACCTCACGGATGTTCTTGTCGCTGATAGCGCGAACAGCCTTGAAGCTCAGACACGTTCCCGTGGCCCACAGCTCCGTCTTCCAGCCCATGGCGTAGCAGACATTGGTCTTCGAGTGCACCGAAGGACCGAAGCTCTTGAGCTCATTGTACGCCATACGCACAGCTTCGTGGCACAAGTTGAGATCCACGACGAGCGTAGGCCCCTTCAGCGGGTTCATCTGATCGCTGAACCACATTGGCATGCCAGGAATCTTCTTGCGGTCAACGTCACGGCAGTCGCTTGGCAGCGCGTTGAGACCGTACTGGATCATGCGCGCGAAGTTCTCGTGCTGCAGCAGCTGCTCCTTCAGCTTGTTGTTGTCCTTGCGAAGCGTCTGGACGGTCTGCATCTGCTTCTCGTAAGCTTCCGTCAGCGCCTGTTCGCTCATGCCCGCCATCTGCGAGCACTGCTCCGAGAGGTCGCCGCCGATGATGCGGATCTGCTCCTTGAGCTCCTCGATGCGGTCGCGCAAGAAACTCTCCTCGTCTTTCTGTTTCTTTCGGCGACGGCGCGAAGCGTATCGCACCTGCTGACGACGACGTTCCTTCTTCTTGTTGTTGTCGTCGTCACCGAGGAGCTCGTCGTCACTGCTGCCGTTGTTGCTCGTGGTCGTCAGCGCGCGCGGGTCGACCGACGAAGGCTTGGCTGGCACCAGCGCCGATGATGGCATCATGGATGAGGACGTCACAGATTGCGTCGGAGGAGGGTGCTGCGGGCGACGCGAGAGTGCACCACCACCCATGCCATTCATCGACGACGGACCAGAGCCCATCGAAGGCTGCGGCTGCTGCATTCTTGGGACGTTCTGGAGCGAGGTCGGCTGCTGCATCGGGTTCGGTGGCGGCATGTGCATCTGCGGCGGCATCGACTGCTGCATCGAACGCGGGTTCATGCGCGGAGGCGCCAGCACCGGAGCTTGGAGTGGCGGTTGCTGCTGCGGAGGCGTCTGGTTCATTGACGACTGCGAACGCCCTGGGTGCTGCGAAGGTGGGATGATGTGCGGCTGGTCGTACACAGGCATCGGCATCTGGCCCATGTGGTGCTGGTCACTCATGCCGACAGGGTCGCCGAGGTCGCTTGGTCCGAGCGCGCTGACGATGTCGTCCACGAATCGCGGGTCTTCCTCGGGAGGCATCATGCCAGGGTGGTGTCCCATGTGGCCGGGCATGCCGCGGTGGCCTGGGTGCGCATGCGGGTGGTAGCCGTGCTGTGGGTGGCCGTGACTGGGGTGCTGCTGCTGCTGTGGGTGGTACATGCCGTTGTTCATGTTCATCGACATCGGGTCGAACATCATCTCGTTCATGTAGTGCTGCTGCATCATGCCGGGGCGCTGGCCCTGCATGCCGTTCGGGATGGGGTTGCGTCCGCCAGGCGGCATGCCGTACGGGTTGTTGCGCTGGTCCATCGTAAAGGAGGGAGGGGGTCGCTATCTACAGAGACGAGTCACGTACAAGCGTCCGATCCAAAAGGGGAGAGGGAGGGGGTGGAGAGGGGGAGTGAATGAGCGCACGCGCGTGGGCGTCTTCTTCTTCGGCGTCCTCTTCTTTGAGAAGGCGACGGCGGCGCTTCTTTCTTCTTGCGTCACAATCGCCAAGTCCCCAAGTCTTGTCTTCCTTCTGCACGACTCTCGTGGCCCTCATGTGGTGAAGAACTCCGACGCTGGGGACGACGGCAATTCAAAAATCCCGCAATTCAGGAATGAGAGACAATTCAATTCGGGTACACATCGAAAAAGAAACAGTTACAAAAGCTCCCTCTCTCTCCCTTGCCTACTTCAGATTTCAGCTAAAACCGTAGCTAATTAAATTACCCCGCATATCACAATTTCAAAAACGAAAACACGCACGAGGACGATTCTGTTGAGTAGGGACTCGCAGCCGCAAAATACATGGAGGTTTCTCCACTATTACTAGTATGAGCTTTCTCCATGTATTTTTCGAGTAGGTACTAGTACCTTCGGTAAAAGCTTTGGCAAAGTTGATCTCCACGCAGTACCTATTGAGACTCTTGACTGGCCATTTGTATGATGTAAAACAAAAATGCACAAAGAAAAATCGCGAAAAATGAAATTCGCACTATATTTGCTACTAAAGTATTTAACGTATTTTCTCTGTGATGATGCATTGAGCGTTGAACCACATCCAAGTCAGCTTGATCGCCAGACAGTAGTTGCATTGACCAAGTTTCTGGCAGCTGGCCATCTGCTGCGACTGAGAGCAGCAGTCTCATCAAGACCCCTCTCTTCCTCAAAGCAGAGTCCGCGGCGCGTGGTGCGCTTTGCGAAACCCAAAGGAAGGAGCTTTCGCGTATCAATCGCGAGCTATACCACGACAAGTGTCAATCCCGCACTCCCCCTCTTCATCCCAGCAGATCGCCGAGAACTGAACTGTATGTATCTCTGGTGCAGACGATGCCCCAGAGGAGATGGGCATCCCGCACGCCTGTCGACCAAAAGAAGGCCAGCTCCTTGCGGTCGCTTCTTCGCCCGCAACTCCCTCACCTTTCGCCAGCAGTGGATGGACGGCAAACATGCCGTGCGCTCCCTCCTCAAAAGGGCGTGTCGGACCAAATTCGCTCAGGGCAGCATGATCCGCGCTCTCAGATTCGCAAGAAGGCGAGACTTGCGGAGCGCGGGGCAACGAACGCTGGGACACGCTGCCGTCTCCTCAGCTGGTCGATCGCACTCGAAAACTGCGTAATGCCGTGAAGTAATTCATGTGTAACACTTCTGCGTCCTTCACTGCTGGCTAGCTGGCTCATACTCATTTGTCTGTGGAGCTCGCATTGGCATGTCTGCACGGAGTTGTGGTGCTAAACAACGCCAATGAAAGCAGCCAAATGCCCGAACGGCCTCCACCTCAGTCACGGCTTGGCGAAGCAGGCACCTCTGAGTGCTTCAGTCCATGCGTGCTCAAACTTTCTTCTTACAGTCGCAGCTCTCTGTTGTCGTTCGCAACTTGGACAGTTTCAACCCTCCCAAAACATCGTGACTTTTCGTGACCGCGCATTATCATGAGCTCGCCCAGGAGGAGAGCGCGCGTGGTGCGGCGCAATGGGCGACTGGGCATCGAGCCACCACCAGCTCAGTCGTCGCTCGCTTCGCTGCCGTCGATCCACCCGACGCCAGGTCTCCACGTGCCGCACGCCCAGCAGCAGCAGCAGGAGCTCCTGGCGCTGCGCGATGCCTTCCGCGAGCGCCTACGCACACAGAAGAAGCTCTACGATTTTCAGCCCATGCGCACTGACGTGGCCATAGCTCTGGAAGCGAGATCGAATCGAGCGCGTGATAGTAGTGGTGGTGAGAGACAACACCCTGATGGGGACGACCATGAGGCTTTTCAAGAAGACGAAGACGACGGGATGGAGGACTGCTTCACGTTCGTCCAGCGCTTCAGCAGACTGCTCGAGCCAAAGTACCCGTTCGCGGCGCAGTTTGTCGATACCCTTGCTCGTAAGATCCAAGACATCGTACACGAGAAGCTACACGCTGAGGCTATAGCAGCTTCCGTAAACGTCATTTCTCCTCGATTCGATCGAATATATTCTTGCGTGCCAGAAAAGGAGGCGTATTCGGATGGCAGTGATGGTATTGCAGAAGAAGATAACGACAGTAAAGCCAGCAGTTCTAGTGAAAACGAGGAAAGCGATGGTCCAGATGAGTCTACTACGAAGAGAACGCGAGGCGGCATCGAGGCGCCGAAAAGCAACACGTTCCGCACGTCGCTCCGCTGCCGAAAGTTCCCGCCCACGCGGGTGCCGAAGGACGAACACATTGTCACGTCCTGCGCGTACACGCCGTTCGACTACTCAAAAAGCTCCGATTTGTCGTCGATCCACTTGGAGTCCAGCGGCGTGAACAAAGGCAAACAGTGGTACGTGGTCCAGTTTCCGAAGCTCAAGCCTAGCGTCACTCGTCTTGAGACCGAGGCGTTCGTACAATGGGCGCAGTCCAAGCTCAGCAGTGCGAGTGTGAAAGCCTGTGAGGAAAATGGGAGCTATGCAGACAAGGAGACGCAGTTCCGGCGCCAGCTCGCACTCTACGAGCACATTTGCTACGAGCTCTCGCGTCTGGTCTTTGACAAGTGCCCCACGACAGCTCGCTTCGTCCACGGGCTTTTCGTGGAGCTCGTTGACACGACGCTGCGCACGGTCTTGAATGCTGACCGTGACACGCAAGTCAACGACCAGCGGTACAAGAACGTGCAGCAAGAGCTGCAGCGGCTCGCAGCGAAGCTGGAGGCAGTACGCGCCTCGCTCACGAGTCTGGAAGAGACGCTCATGAAGCGACAGCGCCACCTGCTCGGTGAGCGCGAACGGATCATCCGGCAGCGGAAGAAACTCAATCTCTTGCTCTGTGCCGTGAGTTGCTTGTAACTCTCTATCAGCCTTGTGTGTCACTCACAGTGTCTACTTCTGTGGCTGTTGTTGTAATTATTTCTCAGGACCAAATCCTGATTCGCAGTGTGGCTGGGCTCATTCAGCACTTGCTCGATCTCTCTGAGGAGCTCATCACTGCGCTCACGGTCGACGATCCGCATGGACTTCTTGGCGGCGGTCAATCAGTGATTCAACCACTCCATAGCGGGAGCGATGGTGTTGGAGAACCCCAGCGATTTGAGATTGTCGACGAGCTGTACGAACTCGTGAAGAGCAAGTATCAGAACCTAGGAGAGGTGCAAAAGACGATCAAAAAGGTGGAAGAAGCGCGCAAGGAAGCCGAGGAGCTGGCGAAGGAGGCCGTCTTATCGATTGATGCAGCAGAGCACGCGATGAACACGCCAGCACGCAGCGAGCAAGTGATTATCCTCGATATCGACAAAGTTGTCACTGCTACAGAAGATTTCAAGAATGCCCTACGGCGCCTCAACCGACTTGTCTCGACCAAGAGCCCAGACAGCATCGTTGGCTGGGACGCGCAAGAGCTCTGGGATCAGGCGCTGTTCATTCCGCCGCACGAAGACATCCAGGATCTCGACCGCGACGTCCTCCGGCTTTGCAAGCACGTCGAGGACCACATCCTCCGCCGACGCCACCAGGTGCGCGAACTGGGATGCCACGTGGCAGTGCAGACTGACATCAGCGCGTGCGTGAGCTTCCGACCGCGAGGGCGTGCAAATGGCTTTGTTTCATTCCCCACGACTTTCACATTTGAGCCCGACCAGAGTACTTTGATCAGTGAGGTCAGCAAAGGCATTGAGACTCTTCATGGAAACAAGGACATTCGCGAAGAGCATCGGGAGATCCTGGAAAAATTCCTGCCAGTAGAGTTTCGCCATTTCGTGAACGAGATCCCAGATGACTTCTCTCCGCGGCAGCTGTCGATCAGCAGCGTCCACTCGATCATTTCGTACCTGTTCAACGAGATGTGGCTCCTGATTCAGGAGGAATTCCTGCGCCAGCCGAAGAAGTTCACGATCACGGCGACAACAGCCACCCTACTCCCAGTCGCGAGCATTCACGAGTACGTCTACCGGATCTACCTGTTGCACTTTCGCGAGCCAAGCTTCGTCACCAGTCGGCTCCTAGACCTGCTCGTGAGCGCGAGTCGGCTCGACACGCAGAGCTGCAAGGTGCTGCTCTTCTGTCGACTGCTGAACCTGCCGGGCGTCGACCCATTGTCGAAGGACGCCTTCTGGTTCGTGCTCAAGGCGCTGCATGTCTTGCAGCGAGCGTGCACGAGCACGGGTAACTACTTCCACTTGGACGCGAGCGGCGAGAACGAGTTCATCCCGCATAGCAGCGCCACGGACGCTCTCAACATCCTCTTTCGCGGGGCGACGAACGACGTCATGAAGCGCTTGAGGTTGCGGCTCGCTGGACTTGCGAGCGTGTACGGGGCGATCTGGATCCCAGCGTCCAGCGTCATCGAGTTTGTCATGGAGGAGTGGAAAGCTGCGCAGGACGCGCTTCGCATGACCATCAAGGAGAAAATCGTCCAGGAGCAGTATGCTGACAGCGCGTCGCAGTCTGCGACAGCAAAATCCAAGCAACTGCCTTCGTTTGACGCCTTTCTGAGGGTTTTCCAAGAGCTCCACTTGAAACCACATCGATTGGAAGCCGCGCAGGCGTATCGTCAGCTGATTAGCAGTTCAAGGCAGGTAAAGAAGCACGGAGGCGGAGATGTTGCGACAGTGGACGTTGAACTCTTCAACCAGCAGTGGATGCAGCTCATTCTCCACGCAGTGAACCAGGCGCAACAGCAGCAGTTTGTGCCCGCATCGCACGCTTCGAACGCAGGTAGCGGGTCTGGTATCGGTGCTGCAGCCAGCTCTGGGATCCACTTTGGTGTAGCGTCGGACGTACTGTTGTCTGCGAACCGCCATCTCTCGTTCTGTTTTCTCAGAGCCACGTGGGAGCAGACGAAGAAAGACTTCATCCGCTGGCTAGACGTCGAGTTTCACGACATCGGACTTCAGGTGCGGCTCATCCAGCAGATGGACAACATCCTCATTCAGGAGGAGACTGCGGTCCAGGTCGGCTGGAAGAGTCTCCAGCAGCTCATCCAGATCGCGTCGACGGGGAAACTGGACTCGCTCGGGTAGGCTATGCTAGGGCGATTTCTTGTCTATGGCACTGCTGACGCTGGAGGGAGAGTGAACCACGTCCGCCTTGTACGAGAAGCTCGCTGCGCCAAATGCTTCGGCTGCTTCCCCAGCCTTCCACTGCTTCTCGACACGCTTCTCCAGCACGTAGGCGAGCTGCGGCGAGAGGTCGTCGTACCTTGTCTGGTAGATCTGGCGCTGGATCACTGGACTCGTGACGGTGGTGCAAAATTTGTCGAGAATCGAGTCGTATGTCGGGATCGCGGACTCGTGGGGCTTGATCGGCGCCCAGTTGCGCTCTCGTTCACGAAGTGCCGGGTCTGGCGGCTGCACGAGTCTGCGTCCATTTCGCGAGCCCTTCCCGTACGCAGTGATCGCTTGTGCTTGGCTGCTTGCGTACGTCTGCTGAAGTGCAGAGTCTGGTCTCGTTGGTCGTCCAGCTGACTGTGGAAGCCCCGGGCTCACGAGTTGCGGGACGAAGGGCTCGTACTTGCTCACGTCGTCTCCATGGCGGAACAAGTTGAGGAAGAGCCAATTGCGCTTGGTCTTGTCCATGGATGGCAGATCGATGCGGAGATTCAGTGGACTCTTGACAGGCAGCAGCTTGCGTCGCGCGTCCTCCACTTTTGGCCTCATCACGCGCTTCTGTTGGAACACGGGCGCCTTCGAAGGTGGCGGCTCGTATTCCTCGACGTACACTCTCGGGGTGTACGGAGCGATCTTCTCGGGCGACCGCCGTGCCTCCCTCCCGGGGCTGCCTGGTGGCGATATCATCTCCGCTGGTGCTACGATTGGCTCAGAGGGTGTAGCTTTCAGTACCACGAGCTCAGTCTCAGCCTCTGGAGCCTTGTGACCGTCGGGTTTCGCTTGAGCTGCCCTTGGTGAGGGTGAAGTATTGCTGAGTGCCGAGGAAGAACTGGACTGGCCACCAACTCTCTGGGTTTTCTGCCGCAACTCACGAGGACGTTCGCGCTTCAGAACACTTTCGGCCATCTCGACTTTCCTCCGCTCGGCTGCTGCAGGTGGTGCTATCGGTCTTGAAGCTCGCGGAGTATTGGTGGCTCCTGGTGCGGCGGCAGCTGCTGGTCGGCTCGGTCGTGTGGACACGCTTCTCGCAGGCTTTTGTTGGGCAGTAGTAGTAGTAGTAGTGGTAGCAGAAGAAGAATTCAATGCAGCACTCGGCTTCTTCTTCGTATCTTGAAGACTCTTCGTGCCACTTGAAGAGCGATTGATGGATGCTTTGCTCTCTTCAACTTGTCCAGGCTCTTGGGAAGAATCGCTGGGTGCAGTTGGAGGGGGAAGGCTTTCACTGGCTGAAGGTACACGCTCAACCAAGACCACAGGTTCGAGGTCGGGAGTGTCTGTCGAGGAGATGCATTCGATGGCTGTAGGCTGCAACAAGCCCGCCGATTCACTTATACCAGCTAGAGTTGCTTCTGACGAGCTGGTGTCAACTTGTGCATCCGTTTCGGCGCTGTTTGTCACCTGTGGTTCACCCGACTTCGCTGAGCTTTCACCAGCTTCACTTTCTGAAACTGATTCGCTTGGCTGAACATCCTCTGGTGGCTTATGCTCCGATAATAAGTTGTTGAGTTCTCGCATGTATTCGCCAGGGTCGTCGTCCTCAGCTTCGCTCGAGTCGCTGGCGTACTGGTCAAACTCGCTATCCTCGTCAGCGGTCGTGAACTCATCGTCTCCTCCATACTGATCCTCGAAACTGGTGGCTGCGGTTGCAGTTGACTCTGGTGCTGCGGTTAGCTGTGACAGCTCCTCTTCCACTACTTTGGCTTCAGCAAGAGCTGCAGGGACGAAATAGGTTGATGTGGCAGGCTCCGGAGGCTCGCTCTGGTCCGGAATGTCGGGCGATTCGCTCTTGAAGCTGGTCAGCAGCACCCTGTCAATGGCGTCGTCGTGCTGCTTCTGGATTAGCAACTGCGTCTCGCGAAGAAGTAGCTCCGTCTCGCGACGGCTCTCTTCCTCAAACTGACCGTCAGCGTAGTCGTCAGCGTAGTTGTCACCTTCGCCTTCGTACTCATCATCGTTGTAGTTCGTCTCATCTGCTCTCTTGAAGTCGTCGAACTCGTCGTCGTCGAGCAGCTCTTGTTGCGTCCCAGTGGTGTTGCCGTTGCCTGTGGTATCCACAGTCGTGTCCGACGGACGTTGATCGTCGTAGTCGTCTTCGTACTCATCATCGGGCTCTTCTATTTGTTCAGGTGACTCGCTGCTCACGCTCACCGGATTGGGTTGCAGCTCCATCTCCACAGAATCCACTGAATCCAACGGATCCACGGCAGCTGATGGCACAGGGTCCTTCGCGGGCTCTGGGGCCTTTAACTCTGCCTGTTGATCTGTAAGTGATGGCGACGTACTCTGCACGGCGTCCGCCGTTTTAGCTTCATTACCCGTCTCTTCCTGAGTTGTCTCGTCTGAAAAGTCCGAATTCTCGCCCTTGCCATTTGACTTGGTCTCAATGTCGCCGTTGCGCGTGCTCTCGATGTACAGAATCTCCTCCGCCGTCACCTCAACCACACTTGGCAGACGCACCATGAACGGCTGTGACTTTGCCCGGAGCACGGGCGAGATCTTGGGCGGAAGGGTCTTCTGGAGTGATGACGACCTGGCTCTAGGCGAGGTGCTCCTATTCGAAAGCGGCGACGGTGGCGATGAGTCTGTCGCGTCGTCGCTCTCCGAGTTCCCATCCGAGTCTTCGTCGTCCGACTTCCCCTCCTCCTCCATGACATCACTCTGGCCAATCATTTCTTCGACGCTGGGCAACCGCACGATCGACTTGTGACGCGCGTTCGTCCTAGAGACGGTCTCGATACGAAAGCGACCCGAGTTCTGTCGGTGAATGCCCATGATCTCATTGCTTGGGACCACGGGCACACTTGTGCTGCGCAGGTTGCTTGGGACTAGCAAACTTGGGTCTACCAGGCTTGCTGTGGGCACGGCAGGGACGCTGAGACTGCGGCTGGACGCGGGCTTTGCGAGCTGACGAAGCATCTTGGGCGGCTGACTGGCTGAGGCTTCGATTTCATCCTGTGAGTTGGCTTCTTCAGTAGTGGAAGCGTCACTTGGCTCTTCTAGGGACACGGAAGGCACGTGTTGTATTCGCTCAGCTTCTGGTGCGTCAGCCTTTGCATCGCGTGATGAAGCTGCTGTGCCTTTACTAGTGTCAGGTCGAGAATCCCCGTCAGTGTCAGTTTCAGCCACCGGCAGCTCTCCTCGTTCTTGTGGGCCTACATCATCACTCGGTATGCAGGCGACAGACTCTTCACTGACGTATGAGTCTAGGTCAGTCGGAGTTTGAGCAGACTGGTCGCTGGTGAGTTCCGGTTCCTTTAACACAGCAGTCACGTGGGCTGCCGCTTCGTGATGATACACTAGCAGCTGCTGTTCGCTCTCGCCTTCATCTGCGTCGTCGTACTCGGCCTCGTAATCCGAGCCAAACTCGTCGTCGGAGTACGTCACATCCTAAAATGCAACAGCCAAAGAAACACACGCACACATGAACAAGCAAATCCATGTCGACACACAGCCACAGCACCCATGCAGAAACACAGCAGCCTCACCGTGTCGGCATCCGCCATCGTGACTCAGCCACCCGAGGAAGAGCAGCACTGTGCACACTCGCTGTTCCTAAGGCCAACACCTTGTGGACAAGACGGCAGTCAACGCCGCACTTCATGCACGCAGCTGCACAGCAGATAAGGTAAATATAGCTGGCCGGTCGGCAGCAAGCCGTCTGTGCATTTGACGGCAGTCTGCGTGGTTTGTGAGCAGGTGTGAGCTGCGGTTAAACTTAGCAGAAGCATAAGTGACTCAGGCAGTCAGTAGCCATAACGCAGACATGACGTCCACGCGTCAATCTGCAGTCAGGTCAGGTCATCCGTGCTTGCTCAGCAGCAGCAGCAGCAGCAGCTCTGATACACGCGGCGCCGCTGCGCGAGTCGAGTGCCGATCAGCTGCGTGATGGCCCGCGTTCAAATGCGTGACGCACGAAAAGCGTTGTGACGTGATGACTTGACACGCCAAAACTGGGTAAAAATAAAAAGGTTTTAGCATTAAATATAGAGGGTCGTGGCGAGTGAATACCTTACAAAATTATACAAATCTACAGTATAGTACTACTTTCACAGGATTATCTGTGTGCGTCCTAAATTGCGGCCAAAACAAAAAAATGCTTTTTTTCAGACCGCACAAAAACGCCGCGAGGGATCCAGACGAGAAGGAAGAAACAAGAAATGAGGAGGTCCTCTTGCTCACTCACTCATTCCGCATTGCTCTCCCTCCCCCTCGCACGCGTGCACAGAGAAGAGAAGATGGCGACCGCCGTGGCCACGTGCTTCCAGGACGATGAATTCGCGCCGCTGCGCTTGCTCTGCCTGCCACACGCCGGCGGCAGCAGCAAGGCGCTCTGCCTCGACTGGGCCAAGAGCTTCAGCGCCGTCAACATTGGCGTCGAAGTGTGGGGCGTCGACTGGACCTGGAGCAATGACGATTGTGATGTGGCACAGTGGCTTGAGGCCATCCGCATGCAGCTCAGCGCGCGCTTCTTCGACAAGCCGTATGTGATCGTGGGCCACTCGCTGGGCGCGCTGGCGTCGCTGGCACTCGTCGACCACCTGCAGAGCCTGAAGTTCGCGCTGCCGCTGCACGTGTTCCTGTCCGGTGCAGCGGCTCCTGCCCACTGGACGCTGTTTGAAGATGCAGTGCTGGGCCACGACGATGCGCTCCTGGCGCAGCTTGAGCAGTGGGGCGGCACTGACGTGCAGCTCCTGGCGATCCCGGAGCAGCGTGCGGCGCTACTCAGCAACCTGCGCGCGGACCTGAAGCTGCACAACGCGCTCGTAGAGTGGTATCAGCAGAAAGAGAACGTAGCACCACTTCGCGTGCAGACGAGCGTCTCGGTGTACGGCGGGGAGAGCGATGCTAGCGTTCCGGTGGCCTCGCTTGACGCGTGGAAGGCCGTCGTCGCTGTCGAAGGCGGTGAGAGCCACACTTTTGACGTACAAACGTTCGCCGGCAACCACTTCTTCCTCACGAGTGCTGAGAGCAGCGGCGCGTTCAACGAGGCTTTCACGGCCAAACTGCAGGCCGTGAGCGCCCGCAACGCACTCGAGTCGCGCGCGCTGATCGCGAAGTGGAACTCCAAGACGGCGCCGTACCCGTCGGAGCAGTGCCTGCACGACATGTTCGCGGACGCGGTCAAGCGCTCGCCGGACGCCATTGCGGTCTACTACGAAGGTACGACGCTGACGTTCAAGGAGGTGGACGAGCAGAGCGAGCGCCTGGCCGACTACCTCTTCCACGTGGGCGTGCGTCCGAACTGCATCTCGGGCATCTTCATGGAGCACTGCATCGAGTTCGTGATCGCGTACATCGCGGCACTCAAGGCTGGTGGCGCCTACATGCCACTGGAGATCGTGTACCCACCGGACCTCCTGGCGCGCGTGCTCGAGGAGTCCAAGCCCACCATCATCTTGACCAAGAGTACGTTCCGCAACCGCCTGCCTGCGTGGCAGGAGGCGCTGGCGCTGGACGTCGGCTGGTTGGCCGACCTGAAGACGCGTAACATTCCCTCCATGCCAGCCGACCGCGTGAAGACGCACCCGGACGACCTGGCGTACGTCGTCATGTCCTCGGGCACGACCGGTGTGCCCAAGGGCATCTGCTGTCCGCATCGCGGCGCCGTACACTCGTACGACTGGCGCTTGACCAACTGCCCTTTTATCCCGAACGACCGCGTGGCATCGCACGTGTTCTTCGTGTGGGAGCTCTTGCGCCCGATGCTGGGCAACCAACCGCTGTACATCATCCCAGACGACACGATCTTCGACCCCGTGCGCCTCGTTGAGTACATCCGGAGCAACGCGATCACGCGCATCCTCTTCACGCCGTCGTTGCTGCAGCTGATTCTGGACACGTGCCCCAGCGACGTGCTATTGCGATCGCTGCCCACGCTGCGGCTCGTGTGGCTCTGCGGTGAAGTCGTAACCATCGAGCTGCGCGACCGCTTCGTGCGCCTCTTCCCGGACTGCGAGCTGCAGAACCTGTACAGCGTGTCCGAGTGCCACGACGTGTCTGCGGTCGACCTCGCGCACATGAGCGCGTTCGACAACTCGCTCTCGGCCAAATACGCGTCCTGCGGCCAAGTGTGGCCCAACGTGCGCGCCTATGTGCTGGATGACAACTACGCGCCTGTGTCTATCGGCGTGCCCGGTGAGTTATACATCGGCGGCCCGTGCCTCGCGATTGGGTACCTCAACCGGCCCGAGCAGACCGCCCAGCGATTCCTGGAAGACGTTGTCCCTGGCGAGCGCGTGTATAAGACGGGCGACCGTGCGCGGTTCCTGCCCAACGGCCACCTGGAGCTCATCGGCCGCTGCGACTTCATGGTCAAGATCCGCGGCTACAGTGTCGTGCTAGGCGCCGTCGAGTCGGCTTTGGCGCAGCACCCGCTCGTATCCACGGCCGTGGTGCTCACGGAGGGCGACGAAGGACAGGACAAGCGCCTCGTGGCCTACATCGTGCCAGACAACTGGGAAAAGGTCCCAAGCGTTGCCAGCCTGCGCGAGTTCCTCAAGGAGAAGCTGCCGCACTATGCCATCCCATCCGTGTTCGTGCAGCTCGACGCGCTGCCAATCAACAGCGCCAGCGGGAAGCTCGATCGCAAGAAGATGCCGTCGGCCGACCAGGCCAAGAAGCTGCGCAGCGAGTCCATCGACTTGGCGTACGACACGGCCAACCTGCCGCAGACGAGCACGGAGAAGCAGCTCGCAGCCATCTGGGTCGACCTCCTGCGTCTCGAGAACGACAAGGTGCTCAGCCGCAAGGTGAGCTTCTTCGACGTCGGCGGCCACAGTCTGCTGGCCACGCGCCTCGTCTCGAGCATCCGCGACGCCTTCGACGTGCACCTCACACTCGCGGACATCCTCTCGGCGCCTGAGCTTTCGTCGATCGCCGGCCGCGTCGATGCCGTGCGTGACCACGTGGCTGTGGACGCCGGACAGAAGGTCGTACTCCCGCTGGAGGCGCTGCTGGATGCCTCGATCTATCCGGCGGCCACGCGAAAGGCCGGGTACAGTCGCTACCGTGTGGAAATGGTTGGTCGCCCGCCTCGCAGCGTGCTGTTGACCGGCGCGACGGGCTTCCTGGGCGCGCACTTGCTTCACGCACTCATCAAGGACACGGAGACGACGGTCTACTGTCTAGTGCGTGCTGCCAGTGAAGAGCAGGCGGACACGCGTCTCAAGAAGACCCTCGAGTCCTTTGGACTCTACGACGAACTCGTGGACTTCCATGTCGAGGAGCGCGTCGTGCCAATCCCGGGTGACCTGGCCAAGCCACTGCTCGGTCTTGACGAGGAGACCTTCAAGATGCTGGCCACGGAGGTCGACGCGATCCTGCACAACGGCGCTGAAGTGAACCTTGTCAAGCCCTACTCGGCGCTCAAGAGCGCGAACGTGCTGGGTACGCAGGAGGTGCTGCGTCTCGCCGTCACGAATGGCCTGGCAAAGACGCGCGTCAAGCCCGTGCACTACGTGTCCACGAACGGTGTCTTCCCGTCGTCTTTTGGTGAGCAGACACTTCTCGAGACTGCGAACCTCACGGAGATCTCGGACGAGCTGGAAAATGGCTACGCGCAGAGCAAGTGGGTCGCCGAACAGATGTGCCACGAGGCCGCGCAGCGCGGTCTGCCCGTGTCGATCCTGCGTCCGGGCAACATGGCCCCGTCGTCGACCGTGGGCGCCTGGAACAAGAGCGACTTCATTTACCTGCTTCTCAAGGGGTGCTGGGAGATCGGCGCCGTGCCGTCGCGCCTAGACTGGCGCTTCGACATGACGCCCGTGGACTTTGCCGCCCAGGCGATCGTGCACTTCGCGGCGCTGCACCCAGTCACATCGCTGGGGCAGACGCTGCACATCCAAAACGCGGCGCTGCCTACTACGGGTGACGTGTTCTTCCAGCTGCTCACGAGCGCCGCGAGCGCCAAGGGCAAGAGTCTCGAGGTACTGAGCAACTACGAGGCCTGGAAGGCGCGCCTCGAGGCGCACAAGAGCGCTAGCGAGGACGTCGAGAAGCTCGTGGCTGGTCTCGAGGCCTTCGAAGTCTACTTTGCGAGCGACAAGGTCTTCGACAGCGCACGCGCCACGCAGTTCCTGAGCGCGGCCAAGATCGCATGCCCGGCCGTCGACGCCAACCTCATTGCCACGTACATCGCACAGTGGTAGCCAGTTTGTGAGCGCAGCAGTTCCAATCGATAATGCACTTTTCTGTTAAACGATTGGAAAAATAATTTTTTTCATAATACTTGTTATCCAATAAAGCTGTTGGAAAGTGTCTTATGAATTGTAACAAAGAAGCGATTGTCCAAAAAGCATATTGTATAAACTGCTTTTCTTGACTTCACTCACTTTCCTTTTTCTTCATTTTGGTTGACGTTGAACCACAGGCAGTCAAGAGAGAGAAGATGGCGCTCGTGCTCGACGGCAAGGCGTGTAGCAAGGCGATCGAGGAGGAGCTCAAGGCACTCGTGCCGACGTTGAGCGTGACGCCCAAGGTCTCGCTGTTGCTTGTGGGCGCGAACGCGGACTCGAAGACGTACGTGAAGCTCAAGAAGAACGCGTGCACGCGTGTGGGCATCACCGCCGACACCCACGAGCTCGACGCCGCGATCACATTCGAAGCGCTCCAGGCGCTCATCCAGAGTCTGAATGCGGACGCAAGCGTCCACGGCATCCTGCTACAGCTACCGTTGCCAGAGCACCTGCAGCCCAAGGAGGAAGAACTGCTGGAGCTCATTGTTCCGCAGAAGGACATCGACGGTCTCCATTCAGAGCACTTTTTCCAGCTGGCGAAGCCCAAATCTGCCACTGGCGACGCCAAGGAAAAGCTGCACTTGGAGCCATGCACCCCCGCTGGTTGTCTGGAGCTACTGAGTCGTAACGGCATCGAGGTGACGGGCAAAGACGTGGTCATGATTGGACGCGGGAAGCTCGTGGGGCTTCCGCTCTCGCTCATGCTGGTGCAGCGCGACGCCACCGTCATGACGTGTCACTCCAAGACCACGGGGCTCGCGGATAAGGTCAAGCAGGCGGACATCGTCATCGTCGGCACGGGCCAGCCGGAGCTCGTGAAGGGCGACTGGATCAAGGAAGGCGCCGTGGTCGTGGACGTCGGCATCAACTACGTGGACGACGCCACCAGCAAGCGGGGCTACAAGATCCTGGGTGACGTCGAGTACGAAGCCGCGCGTGTGCGTGCGTCTGCGATCACGCCCGTGCCCGGAGGCATCGGCCCCATGACAATTGCCATGCTTCTCAAGAACTCGGTCGAGTGCGCCAAGTTCGCTGCGCAGTTCAAGTAAATCACACACAAACACATATACAACACAACAGACACAACAATGGCACGAGCGATTGATCAAACGACTTGCACTCTTTTCTTCGACGGGTTTGAACACTTCTTGTTACGACTTGAGGACGCGTTTCTTAGATATAGCCATTCACAGGGGAGAGCGAGTTGGAACCGGCCGACGTGCGCTCGAGACTGCTACGCGCGAGCGACGACGAGCCGTCATATGTGAAGCCGGCAAAAGTGTACGACATGTTGCGCAGCGTGCTGTTCCTACCGGTGCTCCCGCTCACGCTTCCGGATCGCCCGCTGGTGCTGTTGAGGTCGTTCGCAGCAGGGCCGCCGTTCGTCTGACTAGATTGCGGCACTACATTCAGCCCGTGACCGTCGATCTGAGCCAGAGGCAACTTGGTGAACTCCTCTTCAAAATTGGCGGCGTCAATCGGATCAGTGTACTGACATGGTCTGTAGAGCGGCTCCACCTGGCGGTTGTAGAGTAAATTCCAGTCGATGTCGCCGAAGAACGGGTGGTACGTGATTTCTCGAGGATCGATTGCTCCGAGACGCTTGGCAGGATCGCGTGTCAGCAATCCTCGAATCAGATCCATCGCTTCAACGCTGAGTCCTTCTGGGAACTCGAGCTCGGCTTCGCGAAGTCGGGTGAACAGCTCCTCGCGATCCTGCGTGTACCATGGCGGGCGTCCCGTCAGCATCTCGTAGAGCACCATTCCCAGGTTCCACCAATCCACCGCAGTTCCATGACCAGCGCGATTTAAAATCTCGGGAGGAAGGTACTCGGGCGTACCACACATAGTGTACGTTCCGTCCAGCTCACCGGTGATGCCTTCCTTCGCGAGTCCGAAATCTGCCAGCTTCACATGTCCTTCGACGTCAAGCATGATGTTCTCGGGCTTCAGGTCTCGATAAACAATGCCTTGTTCGTGCAAGTGGATGAGGGCAAGCACGATCTCCGCAGTGTAAAACTTCGCCATCGGCTCCGGAAAGTATCCACATCGGCTCAGATGGAAGAAGAGGTCACCACCAGGACAGTAATCCAGCACGAAATACAGCTGGTCTTTCGTCTGAAACGCGTAATGCAGACACACGACAAACGGGTGCGATATGGATGCCAGGACGCGACGCTCGGTTCTCGTGTGTTCCACCTGCTGCTTCTTCACGATAGTCGGCTTGTTGAGGATCTTGACTGCAAACAACTGAGACGAGTTCTTCTTGCGCACGAGGAGGACTTTGCCGAATGAGCCGCGACCGATCATGCGCAGCACGTCAAAGTGCTTCAGTGTCACCTTGCCCTTCCGTGAGTACGAGGAAGCGTGACCATCCATGTCATCGTCCACATCCTGGACAACCACACTTCGCCGCTGCTCTCGGGGCGCTTCCAGCTCGCTCTCTTGCGAGTAACTCGCTTGCTGAGTACCCATCAAATCGCTCTCTCGAAGACTCGAGCTCAGCATATCGATCTGGGCAGAAGACGGAATTGACATGGTCGTGGAGCGCATGGACGGGGACGACGGAGCTTTGGTTTCAGAGATGCTGTGAAGCGGCGGGCGACCGGGCGAGATAGACGGGTTGTCCGCATTCTCGAAGACGGGCGGTTCGTTTGCAGAGTGGGTCAGGAAGTGTCGAATGATGCGACAGCTCGTATGGAACCCTCTGTTGCCGCAGCACTCGGACGCCTTGTCGGTATCAACCTTGCAGTTCTCTAGACTGATCAGCATGAGCACTTCTCGCAACCATCTGTCGAGCTCCGACTGGCGCTTTCGCAAAAAGTTAGCGTCGAGTGAGCGCATCAACGTCCGAGTTGGCACGGTCGGCACGCGAATTGACTCGTTTTTGAGCTGATGCGCGAGCTGTTTGAAGTCGTGAAAGCGGCGGTAGATCGTCCACTGCTTCTCATTCACGATACACTCCACCTCTAGTCGGAACACTGCGTACAGTCTGTGCGTGAACGAGTCGCGCGCAAATGAAAATCCCTTGATGCGGTTCAGTCGACCTGCTGCGCCTGCGGGGATGAACGCCGTGGTGTTGGCAACTTGAGCTTCGGAGCGTTCGAAGTTCTCCGCCCAAAGACGCTCAAAGTACTCGCGCTCGTCCGCTGGTTGCGGCGGTCGCTCGTCCTTCGGAAGACTCAGCCTCACGCGCTCGTCGTCGTCAGGATTGTATTCGACGTCGCTCACCCGAAAGCCATCGTCGACTGAGACGACGGACGAGACCGAGTCCATTGAAATCATTGAGACAGTGCGGGTCGAGCGCATCGAGTGGCCGTGCGCGCCGTTGAGGATGTTGAACGGGTCGTGCATGGGCGGCACGGCGCTCGCCGACGTCTGATTCAGATCCAGGCGAACCCTACACGTACGCACGTACGGGCGTAGATAGATACACCCGCATGAAAATGTTAGAAACATGCCGCGACTAGCAGAAGGCTACCGCAAACCACCAACGTACTTGACGGTGTTCCCGCTCTGCACTTTTCCCATTGGCACCTGCGCGTGCGCGGGGAAGTCGCGTGACGGCTTGCGCTTCTTGTCCTCGCTGCATGCACCACAACACATAAAGCAAGAGGCGTCCATGAGTCATGAGGTGGAGCTCATCATTAGCAGCGGCTTTTTCGTCACTCACATCATGCTGACGCTCTGCTCTGTACGGCGCGCGTCACTCTCTGCCTCCTTCCTCTCGAGTCTCTCGTGAGGCGTCGACACACACGCGCGCACACACACAGACAGGAGAGAGGGAATCTGCGGAAGGAAGGAACTTGAATTCCGCACGCAGCACAGCACGAATGGGAGAGTGACGGTCGTGAGAGAGAAGGAAAAAAGAAGGAAGGAGACGTTACTGTGAGCCACCTCAATAGAGAGCCCGGTGCGGAGACACAAGTCGATTACACATCAGAGGGCACCCATTTCCTCCAATTTGGCTCACAAAATGACCTGATCGGTTTAGAGAGGGACTGTTGTCTTGTTGTTCGAGGGATGATGAGTTAACGCTGCTGCTGTTGGTGAATGTTAGAAAAAAACGGCAAATTGCAACACGCCTTGGCTCAACTACAGCGAGCTTCAGCTTTTGCGTCGACATCCTGGAGCTCTTGAGCTCGGCTCCACGCCCATCCAATCTGCACACATAGCATTCTCAGAAGAAGGAAGCGTAAAAGGCTGGTCGCGAGGAGATCTTCTTCGTCATCGACAGCGGCAATTCTGATCCTGTTGCGATCTTTTGATTTGACTTTTGTGCCCATCGGTTCGAATTTTTGTGCATTTGATTGGTCGGCAGCAGCCCAGGAGGTCTCAGGAGAAAGCCCTCCTCGCAGACGGATCTTGTGCGAGAAAAGCGTGCGACGTGGACGCAGTCATCTACAGCATGCAGGTCTCGGTGCTACATACATATGTACCCTCGCACGTACGCGCGTAGCGCAAGGCCAGCAAACAGCTCTCCTCGTGTGGCCTGTCTCGGCCACGAACGCACTGGCACGATGATTGCAAGTGCAAGAAGTGAGTCTGCCGCTTCCCAGCCAACGGAGAGCCGCACGAAGCGTACTGCTGGAGTTAAGGCAGATCGATCAGCTGCATGATGTCAGCTTTGCCTGTTGCAACAGGACAACACACGACTTGGCAGCTGCTTGCTACCCCATTAAACAACCTCGGTGTCTCCGGACGGAGCTCCTCCACTCCCTCGCTTGCAAACGGGAGCCTTTACGTTTTGCTTTCGGTGCTCAAGGCGAGCTTGGACGAGCAGAGCAACAATTGATCTCGTGACCTTGCTGCTTGCCCACATATTTTTGCGCCTCCGTCAAAATTGAGCTTAACCTGAGTCTCAGATTCAGGCAGTCTGACTTGATGGAATCAGATGAAACCTCGAAAACAAGGCTTGGAGGAAATATTTTCTTCAAGTTGATGTTTACATTCTAGTTTTGGAAAAATCTATTCTACTCAAAATGTTTGAGTAAATTAGAAAAAGCGTCTGTATTTCTACGATTATCCGGTGTAACCACTAGTACCAGTGCAAAACCTTTGAATAACCATAAATCTATATAAATCACAAGCATCTAGTACATATTGCTTGTCTTATTTACCAATAGCTGCAGAAAGGGGGTGGGCAGGAAGAACCGGTGGGAGAACGCGCGCGCGCTTCCCACACGCAGAAGCGCGAGAAAGAACAGGAAGCAAGAACGCGAAGAATAATGGCGTCGTCGTCGCTCGAGCCCATTGACGTGGACGGCATCATCGAGAAGCTGCTGAGCGTGCGTGGCGCGCGCCCCGGCAAGCAGGTGAACCTCGCGGAGACGGAGATCCGCGGCCTGTGCCTGCACGCGCGCGAGGTCTTCCTCTCGCAGCCAATTCTCGTGGAGCTCGAGGCGCCAATCAAGATTTGCGGTGCGTTGATTTGCGCTCATCTGCGTGCTGAAGGGCATGACAGCGAGTTTGCGTTGTTTAGGGAGCGAAACTCGTGCTGACGGGATGCGATGACGCGTTTTTTGTGTGCAAATGTGGAATTACAGGCGACATTCACGGCCAGTACTACGACCTGCTGCGTTTGTTTGAGTACGGCGGCTTTCCGCCAGACGCCAACTACCTCTTTCTCGGGTACGTTAGGAGCATGTCGTTATTCATAGCGAGAACTTGCAAGCGCTCACATGTCCCTGTATGCTTTCTTTACCAATCACTATGTTAGTGACTACGTGGACCGTGGCAAACAGAGTCTGGAGACGATCTGCCTGCTCCTGGCGTACAAGATCAAGTACCCGGAGAACTTCTTCATCCTGCGCGGCAACCACGAGTGCGCGTCGATCAACCGCATCTACGGCTTCTACGACGAATGTACATGGCCTTTCCCTCCTTGCATTCAACCGAGTTGTTGTCCATTTATGAATGTGAACTGACTTGTTACAATGCTGTTCACAGGCAAGCGTCGTTACAACAT